>PVKE010010569.1:0-42146 GCA_004027555.1 Craseonycteris thonglongyai | reverse complement strand
GGGGAGGAAGGGGGAGGGAGAGTGGGAGGGGAGGTGGGAGAGGGCACCAGCATTATGGACACACTCAATAGTTTGGTGTTTACCTGGAGAGGAGGGAGGAGGGGGGAGGGAGAGTTGGGGGGGTAGGGGGGAGTGGGCACCAGATATATGGGGTTGGAGGGCGACCTGATTCTGTGAGCTGGGCACATAATGCGATGCATGGGTGATGTGATGTGGAGTTTAATTGTTACCAACCAATGTCACCCCATTAAATTTAACAATAAAATATAATAATATTAAAAAACAAACCATTTTTCAACTTAACAGTTCTACTCTGGTACTTGGACCAATGCTACTGTAATTTCCAGTTAGCAAAATAGACTCTTGTACCAGGACGTAAAGTAAGTACATCACTGCTTTTGTTTATGTAAATAATTGTAAGGAATTATATCATAAGTAATATAGCAAAAAACCTTAGATCCAGTCAGATAGATATGGTATATCTATACAGTAGATACTACACAGCAATGAAAATTAATGGACTGCAGTCACATCTGTCTGCATGGATGAATTAAAACTATAAAGTTAAGCAAAGGTCAGTCATGATAGAAAAACAACAGTGATTTCATTTATAGTTTAAAACCAGTAAAGCCAGTGTTTTATGGATATATACGAGGCCTAACAATTAGGTTTGTGAACTCTATATAAACTAGAAAATGCTACATACCTCATTGCCGAATGTCATTATGGTCACCTTCAAAGTACTCCCCTTGGGAAGCTATACATCAGTGCCTAGTCCACCCTTCAAAGCAGTTTTGTATCTTTCTGGAATGGTCGTCAGAGCCATTGATGTATTAACCCTTGATGTCCTGAATATTGTCGAAATGTCTTCCTTTCAATATTTCCTTTATCTTTGGGTAAGTCATTGGGGGTCAGACCAGGTGAATAGGGAGGGTGTTCCAATACAGTTATTTGATTACTTACCCGCTAAAAACTCCTTCACAGACAGTGCCGTGTAGGCTGGTGGTTTGTCGTAATGCAAGAGCCATGAGTTGTTGGTGAAAAGTTCAGGTTGTTTTCGCCTGATTTTTTCACACAGCCTTTTCAGCACTTCCAAATAATCAACTTTGTGGACTGTCCAGTTGGTACAAATTCATAATGAACAATCCCTCTGATATCACAAAAGGTTAGCAACATCATTTTGACTCTTGATTTGTACTCTGATGGAAACTTTTCTGGTTGTGGAGAATTAGCGGACTTCTATTGTGCACTTGGATGCTTTGTTTCAGGATTGTATTGGTACACTGATGTTTCATTACCAATTATAACATGGTCCAAACATCTTGCGTCTCCAAAAGGTCTTGGCAAACATCAGCTCTTTGCTTTTTTTTACTGGTGGGCTCCTTTGGGACCATTTTTGCATGCATCTTTCTCATGCCAAAATTTTCAGTTAAGATTTTCCTAGCTGTTTCTCATCAGTGTTTACTTGGTCTGCTATGCTTCTCACATTCAACCAACCATTTTGACACACAATTCAGCAAATTTTTGCAATGTTTTTATCAGTTCTGCTCATTATTGGCTGCCCTGACCTCTCTCTTCAGCATTGATGCTGTCTCTCCCCGCAGAAAAACATTTAATCCATTTGTACTCTGCTGTTTGCTTCATGGCATTATCCCCATCAATTTGAACTAACATGTCCCTGATTTAACTTCCATTCTTGACAAGTTGAATAAGAAATGACTGTTTTGTTGTTCTAATTCAAGCTCCGACATTCTTGCGGTTGCACACAAAAACATGCAAAGATAATGAACACCACTCAAGAAGACACTGTTGCACGTTGACACAAACATAGCTGTGAGACATTGATATACCAAGGTCATGAAACCTTACCAAGTTGTTTGGACAGTACTGCCAACGTAAGCACATGGTGGCAAGTTTGCTAACTTAATTGTCAGACCTCATAGAAGAATAAAACTTAAGGAACTGAAGGCTACAAAAGTCTGAACATCATGCTTATTCTAGGATAGACGCAACCAATTCCACCACGGAAAATGTATGGGGCTTCTAAGGTATTCAGTCTATTTCTTAACTTGGTATTTGCTGCAATACTTGCATTGCACATGTTTTATGTATAATAAAAATAAATTTTTCTTTTGAAAAGGTGACAGTGAAATTGCTCTGATGTAATCAAAATAAATGCATTTGTTTTCAGGGTTATTTCCTGTTACCCATGTTGTATTACAGTAGTCTTTTTTTTTTTTAACATTATTGATTTTTGACAGAGACAGAGAAACAGAAGTGGGGGAGGGCCCAGAGCAGTCTCCATAGTTGACATTAGTTTTCCATATAGTTTCACTCCACAGGTGGGCACAGGGCTGCGCAGGGCAGGAACTGCCCTTGGTCCCTTGATCCTTGGTCCCTGGGGCTGCAAAACCAGCACTTAACTCACTGAGCCACATCAAATAGTTAAGACACAGTTTTAAAGGGAGCCTAATGTTGTCAGTTCCACATGCAGAAATATGAGGGCTGTCAGGAAGGTGTGCAGCCATGTAACAATCATTATATTGACAATGACTGGATTTTTTTCCAGACAGCCCTCACTCATATTGCTATGAGACTCCCATAGTTCATTTTCTCTTTAAGATATATTTTAGAATTTATTGTGAGGTATTTACCTAGACACTTAAAACTTAGCCTGTTGGGCTCATTTTTTTAGAGTCTTTTTTTTCCCTTTTATGTACTAGGGCTGTCGGAAAATGTCCAGCCATGTAACCATTCTCATATTAACAATGGTTGGATTTTTTTTCTGGACAGCTGTCACATATCTCCTATTCATTTTCTGTCTTTTAAAATAATTCTTCGGCAGTCGTGTTCTTCCTGTAGGGCTTCTCAATTTTTTTCTTTTAAGCTTATAACCTGAAAAATAAGTTTAAGAGTGTTTATTGCCATTACTGGCTTTCCCCTTACTGTCAATTAAAGCAAAACCCCATCCAGATTATCCTCAGTGTAGGCTGTTATTATTCATCACTTAGTTTGGGACTTCTTACTTTCCCTGGTAGAACTTTATATAGTGGTTTAAACCTGCTCCAGACCTTAAATCCATAGTGCTGAAATCATCCTTTAGAAGCCTCTTCTAATATTTTGCCCAGTTATTTCTAAAGATATTTTATATGGTAAGTAACATTTTTCTATTGAAGGTAAAATGCAGAGGTAACTTTGATAGCAATTTGTCTATTTTTAAAACTGAGCTGAGTGCTAAGTCATCAAATGCTTATGCAAAAAAAAATGAAAGGTAGAAGTGCCCTTAGGCTTCTTCAGAGTAATAGTAGTAGTATAAATTTCCAAATATCTCAGGTTCTCATTTTTAATAAGTAAAAGTCTTTTAGAAAAGTGGTTGATGTATTAAGGTTAGGTTTCCTGCTTAGATGTCTCTGAAACAGTACTCTCAACCTTTCAGCTCTCCCTGTTCTACTTCCAGGGAGGTCTTCACTTCAGAAATCCAAGACATATTCATCCAGCTTGGTGTCAAGTGGGCTGTTGCTGCCAGAATTATCTTGTGATTATTTGAGAGATGTATCAGTTTCTTCTGAAGTACAATCAACTATAGAAGCCTTTGTAGCAGGTGTGTAACAAGGCAAGTGCCCAGCTGCTGCAGCTATTACTCTTGGAGAGCTACCTTCTCGGTGAACATGAGGACTCTCCAGCCTCATGAAAGGCTCCAGGGAGCAATATGTAATTCTTCTGAGCATTGTTTCTTTGGCAGCTCTTCACACACAAAAAATATATATTATCAAAAATATCAATATGAAGGTGTATATAAAGAATGTTAAGGGGAAGCCGGGATGGCTCAGTGGGTTAAGCGCTCACTTTGCAGCGCTGGGGACCGAGGATCGAATCCCGGCCCCCGCCCATGCAGACCATATGCTGAACTGGGGAGTCCCTCCAGTTCAGTTCTCTCTGCGTCTCTGTGTCTCTGTATCTCTCTCTCTCACTCACTCTCTCAAAAACAAAACAAAAGAATGTTAAATACTTTTTTCTTCCCAGCTACAATGTCCAAAAGGCAATTACTTATTATAAAAGTAGTATTGTGATTGTAGCATTGTATTAGTGTAAACTAAAGCTGAGCTTTCTTTTGCCCTATGTTTGTTCATTGGTAAGGTGTTTGGTTGTGAAAATAGTTTAAAGGCTCTTTTGAGTAAAGAGTGCTTTTTAGTGTATTGATAAAAATAAATTTAACTATTATTAAAAATTTACTGTTAATTTTTAAAACATTTGGAGAGAATGTAAGATTTAGATAGGGTAGATTTTCTGAAGTTTAATGTAAATAACTCAATGTCTAGCAGCACCAGGCTAAAGTATGTAATGGTCTACAGTGTGTTGGAGCCAAGCATTCGGTTCCAATTCTGATTGAGAAGCCATAAAAAGTGCTACAGTGTCTGTTGGGAATTTTACCCAGGATTGGAGCATTGGGCAGTTTGGCATCACCACCTGGGTTTAAGTCTGCATTCTTGATGGACAGGTTTCTGAAAATTCCTTGTGGTATTAACTTGGCAGACCTGGCATACAGTATAAACTCTGCTTACCCCTATCATATGCACCCTCATTTTCACTCTTAGAATATGCTTGTGTCACAGATTTTTGGTTGGTGTATCATCACTGAGTAACTTAAAATGCCTCGTGAAAACATTTTAGTAGAAATATTTTACTTTGGTGATTTAAGTAAGGCAGAAATTATAGAACATAAATCTTTCTTTGTTTGACAGGGGAGCTTTAAAGTATTTTTGCTAAAAAATATTTTAATAAAGCATGTTAAGAAAATTGCAAGCAAATATTCCTGGAGATTATGAACTACTTCTTAGGACTTCAGTGAGATTGGGATATAACATTGAGGGTAGGAAAGTGTCAATGAAGATCAGCCCATTTTTAGCCAACTACTGAATCCTTTTCAGTTGTTGGAAACAGTGGGTTTCCAAGTGACATTTCATTTGACTAACAGGGATTGGATTGTTGGCTCAAAATGTATTAGAAGACCTCTCTCCTTAAGGTCTTTCTGTTTTACAGATTCATTTGAGGGATTAGTTTTTTCCCCTAGGCCTAGACATAACTTTTTAGTGTTTAACAGTATCTGAGAGTTGAGCTTTGTAATTACATGTGTGTATCAAGTTTTGCGCTCTTTAAATGAAAGGTGGACCATGTTTTTAAATTCACTTAAAGGGAGTATATTGGCTGTTATCTCCATTCCTAAGTTTAGAGCAGTGAAGTCCTTTGTCCATCTGTTTCTGAGCACCTACTCTGGGCTAGGTGTAGGGGTCATGGAATAATCAAAACCTTCAGGTAGCATCTAAGAAGATAAACCAAGATAGAGCTCTCTATTGACCATGTATTATATAATAGTTTTTATTAGTGTTGGTTTTAATCAACTTTTATTGCAGTGCTCAATACAAGGAAATAAAATAATACGATATCATTACATTTATTTTAGTGGTTTGTGTGTTGGTCCCTTAATCCTTTTTGTCATTTTCCCATTTAGGGTCCTTTTGTGATTTAGCTATAATTACTTCTGAATTCAGAGTTCCATTTCAGTGATAATACCAGTATGTAGTCACTTCATAAGCATTGTATCTTTCTTTTAGGGCAGGGAATGCTTTCTAATATTTTTATTCATGTTGGCAGTACTATTATTTGTCATCTGTTTCAGTTGGCCCTCAGCAATGTTTAAAATTGTTTCACTTCTACAAAAGATTTAGACAGAAAGCAGGTCAGCAGTTGCCTGAGGTGGAGTTAGGGATTTGCTGCAAAGGAGACATAAAGGAACTTAACATATCTTTACAGTAATTGTGGTTACACAGGTGTACACATTTGTCAAATTGGGCACACATTATTGCATGTAAACTGTTGATAAGGTGGATAAAAAACTGAAAAGTAATTTCAATATTGGGATTTACAACCAGGAATTTATGTCTGAGAAATGGTTCATTGATTATGGTGATGTTATAAAGTTCTATCAAAGAAGCCGATAGTTGGGTTGGATTTCTAGGAAAGGAATTTTGTGTTTTCTAGGGATGGAATGCTGGGGACACAGGTTTTTCTTTTTATTTTAACCATAATTTGATCACCATCTCTAGAGCTAGTTCTGCGCCTCAGTGTATTCAGCCATAAAATGGGGCTGCTATTTAATTTTAACATCATAGTTTTAAGTGTTAAGAAAGTTAATATTGTATAGATGATGTACTTAGAACAGTGCTTTGCTCACTGCTATATAAATGTTGGTTGTTAGATTTAAGCTAGTTTAGCCGGCAATGAGGTTTGAACTTACAGATTATATGGTTTGAGAATATTGGGGGGTGGGTTAAATCCTTATCCCTGTGACCATACTACTCTAGAAAAGACTTTGAAGAATGTGGGTATTCAGCAGATAAGACTGGATGGAATTGGCCTGATGTTTTTTTGTTAGTACTGAGGAATCTATGAAAGGAAAATTACTCTTTTTATAAGCACTATAGGTGTCAGAAATTGAGTTTCATCTTGTCCTGCCTTTAAAAACTAGACTTCTTGAATTTAATAGCAGTCAGTGGTCCATAATTGATAACCCCAGGTTCCCAAGTAAATACTGCATAGAATATACTTCAGAGGAGTCTCATAACTGTAACATTAGGCAGGAAGGTCTTGATTAAATTATCTTTCATCAAGAATGTAAATAAATGAAAGTTGTTTTGCCAGAAAAACTTGTGGTACATTTAACAGAAAGTTTCTACCATATATTCTTTTTTTTTTTTTAACAATTAAACATTTGCATTGATCTTTTTAAATGAGTATCCCTTATTACCAGTACCTTTTTTTCTTAGTGCATAGTTGACTATCTCTCTAAAATTGCCCCAGCTGGAATTACATTGCTTAAAATATGCTCATGTCCCTTCTTGCCAAAAATGTCTACTATCTGGGCACAGGTTCATACCAGTCTTGGTATAACAGACTCTAGAGAATTTCCAGGCCACCATTTGATTAAACATGAGGTATGCCTGAGTTAACTCCTTTGATAAACTCAAAATATCCTGAAGTTTTCAGTTTCTACCATTTCATGAAAGACATTTGATGAGCTGAAGTGAATGTAAATTGACTTTTTAGGAATGAAGTTAAAAACTGAGTGTATTTCATGAAGTTTAGCTGGTGTTATAACTTATTGATGAGTTTGTTTTGATACAACCAAAAAGCTGACATTTTAGGACACATTAAAATGGAATATACTTTGAGGATGAGGAATATCACCCATGGTGAATAGTTAATATAAAATAGGGTTGTGGGGACAGAAAGGAGTCAGACACAGGAAAAGGCTGTGCATGTGGCAACTAGAAATCGGTACCAGACAATGAGTAGTAAGTATCCTGTTTGGAGAACTTACTTTGTTTATTGTGGACTTAGAAATCTTTTCCTGAAGTAGCCTAAGGATCAGTGATTTCAGCAAAAAAACAAACCTTTATGTCAGTATGTTCTCCAAAGGAGAGTGGGTGATCTGGGGGGAGAAGAAAGGGAAGGGTTCTTTGATTGGAGAGGCATTGGGTTTATTCTGGTTGCTTTTACAAAATAGATCTTAGTAAATGATTTAGGATGTACAGATAATAGCTTATACCTAGTTTCAAATTATGATGGCTTTGTTTTTTTTTAGATTTATTTTACTGTTTGAGAGAAGGTGAGAAAGAGGGGGTGGCCCAGAGCAATCTCCATAGTTGTATATCGTTAGTTGTGACATAGTTTCATTCCACACAGGTGGATGGATGTAGGTCTGCATGGGGCAGGAACTGAACTGGGGGCCTCATGTATGGGAAGTGAGAACCTTCATTGCCATCCTAGCAGTTACCAGTTGTGCCGCAGTTCAGCAGCATATGGGTTTGCACAGGCCTGGGCTGGGTTTCCATCCCTGGACTTTGTGGTTACAAGGCAAGTGCTCAACCTGCTGAACTATCCCTGCATTCCCTATGATGGCATTTTATGTTTATAGCAATTGATAACTTGATTTTTCCAATATTATGAGCCATTGCTTAAACGTGTTTTTTAATTCATATGCTATATAATTTTTAACCACAATCTTTTGAGAAAGTTAAGATAGTTAACTAAAGTTGAGAAAAATTGACTTGGGATCGCACAACTGTTAAATAGCATAGCCAGGACCAGGTCTTTAATGTTTTCACCAAATCAACCCACCTCATAAGAGACATACATTGCTTACCTAACCTAGACAGTTGGTAACAAAGCTATAGATTGTCCCCTAAAATCAGTCACCCTCTATCTCCACCAATTTTTATTATTTTCATCTACCGTATTTTCCGGCGTATAAGACGACCGGGAGTATAAGACAACCCCCTAATTTTACAGTCAAAACATAGGTTTAGGCCTATATTCGCTGTATAAGACTACAGCCTCGGAAGTGGGGGGTAGTCTTATACAGCAAATATAGGCCTAAACCTATGTTTTAACTGTAAAATTAGGGGGTCGTCTTATACGCCGGAAAATACGGTACTTCAGAATTTTATTTAGAAGCCATGTATCTGCAGTTAGTTACCTAGGAGTGTGCTATTATGTAGCTGGCAGTGTATTGAAGTTTAATATTTTAATTTTGGAGCTGCAGATAACTTAATTCACTAGCTTTATTTTAGTTAAGTAAAAATGTATATGTTATGAAGGAACCACAAAACAAGATGAATAATACTGGGTCAGCAACTCTTACGTAAATAAGGTGACCATGTTGACTTATAATAAATTGTGCATATATGTGGATTGTCTTCTCAAAAATTATATATTGAGCTTTTAAATAATGTATAAGATGTACATTTCACTTTGAAGTGTGTACTAAAGAATATTAGTGATCAAGTGTTTCTGAAATTGTTTAGTGACCACACAGATTCATTAAATTTAGGCACATTAGTA
This sequence comes from Craseonycteris thonglongyai, assembly GCA_004027555.1. Lineage (NCBI taxonomy): Eukaryota > Metazoa > Chordata > Mammalia > Chiroptera > Craseonycteridae > Craseonycteris > Craseonycteris thonglongyai. Next base: position 33,245 of record PVKE010010569.1, on the reverse strand, counting down.
CATTTTCATTGATAAATTCACACATTAAGTTTAACCAGTGAAATAATACAGAATTTGAAATAACTTCTATTTTGACAGTTTGTTGCATATTCTAAGGACCCAGACATAAGGCTTGGTGGCCCGTCTCTTGTTTTTCCTGGTTTATGACTTTCGGCTTTGTGGAATACGGCTGAGATGAAAGGATTTATTGACGATGCAAACTACTTCATTGGCCTCTTGGATGAAGGAACAAACCTTGGAAATGTTATTGATAATTATGTTTATGAACATACCCTGGTAAGTGTGCCGTCTCACATTTCTCAGATTTTTGAATTCCAAAACATCAGTGTTTTATTTCCAAGATGTTAATCTGATAAAAGAGCCTTGGTTCAGATGTTAACTTTTTTAGGCTGTCTTCTATGTTATCTTAGCGTGACTCTCCCTTTTCCCTTTAATAGTGATGAGGATTTCTTTCTAGCCCACATTTTATAAAAATATGCTTCCTATAGCCATTTCTCTGCTGTCCCTTTTAGCACCTGGTTCTTGTTTATTCTGTTTTCTTAACATGTCAGCTATCTTCATCAGTACATGGCTTCTTAACTCTTTTTTTCTCAACTGTATGCTTTGATAGATTTGAATTTATATTTCAGATAATCTTGTGTACGTTGACTAAGAATTTGGTGATTTATACTGGCTGCTTAAACCCTCCCTGCTCCAAGTGTCAACTTCTATAAAATCCTATTCACTGCTACCAAAGATCACCTGTTTTCATTTTGTACTTAATTGGATTATTTTTGTTTATGGCCTTACTGATAGAATTTATTTCTTTGGAGCTAATTTCTCATACTCCCCAAATTTGTTGAATTGTTTTCATGTTACTCTGCTCTTCAGTAATATATCAAAAAAACCTCTCTTGACCTATACAGATGTGCTCATCTCCTCACATTCCAGCAAAGTCTTCCTGTCTTCCTCTGCCATCAAAATTCTTGGGGGAAAAAGTGACCCTTGTCATACTGTTCAATCTGTTTTACAGCCAATCTATAATTCAGTTAATTCTCTCATGTCACTAGTATCCTCCTGGAAGTGTGCTGAGCTTTTCTCTAGTCATTCCACAGCATTCTTCTTGGGTCAGATACGACTTTTGATACTCCTTTCATCCATTCTTGTCCTGCAATCTTCAGTAGCATTTACTGAGGGTTAGGCCTCAACTCTTATTCTCTCCTAGCATTCTTATCTGATTGTAGGTCTCAAGAGTGATTACAACTGAATACCTTAGCTTTTTAAAATTTCAGTTCTTTTGCTGGTACCTGTAATTGCCTTGTTTTTTATATTAAAGTCAAAATAAATTTCTGTCTTCAGAACATTAGGAATGGCATGTCTTGTAAGGATAGGGTAATGTTAATACAGCTACCATATTTTTCGCTCCATAAGATGCACTCACCCCCCCCCCCCAAAAAAAAGTGGAGGGAAAAGCGTGTGCGTCTTATGGAGCGAATACTGCAAAAAGAATGCATGTTGGAGACCTTAAGATCAAAAAGACCTGAATTTAATCTGAGCTCTTCCTTTACCAGCTGTGTAACATTGAACACTGGGACAAATCTTCATGACCCTGAATTCTCTCATCTGTCAAGAGGGTATAATAATGTTCCCATATTACAGAGATGTGAGAGTTAAAATAATCTGTGTAAAGTGCTTAGAACTGTGTGAGGCATATAGATCTTATTACAGATTCCATTGTTACTATATTATCTATTATTATTAACTGCCTCTGACTTCTTTTATAAAATAAAGTAATACATAGTACTTACAATAGAAAGTGTATATGGTAGAGAAGCATAAAATAGTCTTCTTTTTTAGTCTCTGCTATACTCCTCTATTAATAATTTATCATGTGTCCTGTCCAAAAATTAGTTTGGAAACCAGTATATATACTGCAACTGCAAATTGATATTTGGTTCAGAATATTTTTTTTCCTGTTTTCCTCCTCTAAAAACTAGGTGCGTCTTTATGGTCGGGTGCGTCTTACGGGGCAGAAAAAAACCAAAAAAACGGTATTTCATATCTGCCACACAACCTATAATTTCCAATCATGCTTATTTCCTGATCAGTACGGTCCAGTAATACATATTTTTAAATAATATGTTCAAAGAGTAGAACACAGTAATAAAAAGGCTTTTTAAACAATATTTGGATATTGTATATTCTAAATAAGATTATTTTGTCTGCCCATCAACATTGATAATTTATGCTGTGGCTGACATGTACAGTCATCTCTACCCCTAGAATAGCGGTAACTTTAAAGTCACTACCGATCTCTCCAAAAATTCCTAATTAAAATGTTTTGTGTTTTTTTTTTTGAGGAAAGAATATTTTTATTTCGGTTTATGTGATATTTAGTATGCCTTGTGTGTGTGGTTTGTTTGTTTTTTTAATTTTTTAAAAGTTTTTATTTATTTATTTTTGACAGAGAGAGAGAACTGAACTAGGGGAACTCCCCAGTTCAGCATATGGGTCCGCACGGGCTGGGGCTGGGATTCGATCCTCGGTCCCCGGCGCTGCAAAGTGAGCGCTTAACCCACTGAGCCATCCCGGCTTCCCCGCCTTGTGTGTTTTTGTATTTAATTTTGCCACATTTATGCATAAGTTACTCTCTTTAAAAGTAGGTTCCCAGTATAGTTGCTCCCTTGCTTTATCATCTTGTCATTATGTGCAATTTATAATGGAGATAATAGAGAGAGCTTGCTTTGTCTAGCCATTCTAATACTTACTATATCAATAAATGAGCTCCTGAACTGCCAAAGTAGGCCTATTTTAAATAATAGCAGAAAGCATGGAAGGAAATAAGTGATCACCTTCCCCTCTACTTCCCACAAGTAAAATTGAAGCAGTTCTGAAATGGAAAGTTATTGTAATATTTCAAAATCAAAGTGGAGAATATTTATATGCTGGCATTGCAGAGCAAAAAGTTGTTTAAAATGAACAAACGTTTAGACTTTCCTTTGTAATTAAACTCCATGTGTGTAGCTTAATTACTCTTCACAATTCTTAAATGTAGTAGTGTATGTAAGTATGTTTTGGCTTATTGTGGATAAAAAGGAGTTCTGTCTTAATGAATGGTACTGTTATTTTTAATCGTTTTGATTGCTTCTCTTTTTTCGTAACCACAATAGACAGGGAAAAATGCATTTTTTGTGGGAGATCTTGGAAAAATTGTGAAGAAACACAGTCAGTGGCAGAACGTAGTAGCTCAGATAAAGCCCTTCTACACAGTAAAGTGCAACTCCACTCCAGCTGTACTTGAGATTTTGGCATCTCTTGGTATTGGATTTGCCTGTTCCAGTAAAGTAAGTAGTTTTTTGTTGTTGTTTGTTTGGGGGAGTTGGGCACTGTACTGCAACATTTCAAAATTTACTTTAACTTTTGGTTACCCACAGCAATAGGAGAAAAACTAAACGTTTAAGAACTGGATGGGTTTTTAAACTATTGTTTAAATTGACAGTTGAATGGAAATTTACAAACTTTAAATGTACGGAAGAATGGAAAGTTTCAGCAGTATGAGACTTGGGAAACTTTTATCTTGAACAAAAACCACTCTTATGCTAGAGCTAGCTAGACCGTGTTAGTTCTGGTGACAAGTAAAAATAATAACAATAAACTGAAATTTCTCTTATGGTAAACCATACCTTTTTAAAGGTTTTTAATATAAAATAGTATAGTAAGCATTACCAGGCTATGAACGGTGACATTATTTTATCCTTATTTAACCTCATATAATTTGAGTTTAACCAAAAAATAAAATATAAGGTAGTAGTTGAGTGAAAGTAATTGGCATTTTGACTTTTAGATGACATTGCATAAAATCTATTTTTTACAGACTGAAATGGCTTTAGTGCAAGAATTGGGTGTATCTCCAGAAAACATCATTTACATAAGTCCTTGCAAGCAAGTGTCTCAGATAAAGTATGCAGCAAAAATTGGAGTGAACATCATGACATGTGATAGTGAAGTTGAATTGAAGAAAATTGCACGCAATCACCCAAATGCCAAGTAAGTATAAAACTTAGGTTCCTGGGGAAATTGTCTCAATTGCTTTAGGGTTTGGGTTCACTTTAGCCTGGGAAAAGGAGGCATTTATGTAGAACAGTGATATGTATTATAGTTATTTTAACTTATTTAAAGTTTCTATATGAAAAATACTAATAGCATTTTATTGGCTGCCTACTTTTGACTCTTCATGTGGAGTTGGGATAAGATAAGGGCAGTTTGGGATATGAATTTATAATCTTTAATTCAAGGGAGATGATGTGTTTGAGATAATCAAATTAGGGTCACAGTTATATTTTTGTAACCATATTAACCTTCCTAGTTTCTTGTCATGTTGGGAACAGGATATATTATGGTCTGCATTTTTTTCCTGTGTAGCTTAGTGGTTCGAAGGGTTTCTTTAAGGTCCACACTTCTCTTTGAATAGGAACTGTAATTTTTTTTTTCCTTGATACTGCATGCATCCCAAGATTTTTTAAATTAAAATATATACTTTTTAAAAGCAAAAAAATTTAAGGCAAAAGTTAATGTCATGAACTAATACGTCAGGTGGACTTTAGAATATACAAAAGTATACCGGTATATTGCATTAGCACAAAACTGTTTACATTGAATGAGTTATATGTTATATATTCCTGAAAATGTATATTATATTCATATTTTTCTTGTATATCTATAATTTTCTTAGCAACTTTCGTAGCATTCTTAGAAATATATCCTGTAGGATTGACTTCCCTGAAAACCTTTTTTTGGAGAAAGGCCTTTTTGGGGAAATTCTAGGAAAGTCTTGTCCCTCTAAACAAATCTTCCTCTTTGATCTTCTGAAGATTTGGAGTATTTGCTGTATTAAATTATAAAAATGGTACATTCTTGATAAGAGTTGATCGTACTCAATGAGTAGAATAATTTTGCTTTTATCAGACTTCCCCCCTCTGATTATCAGTCATTCATCAGAACTTCCTTGGAAAAACTTTTTTATAAGTAGCATTTGTATATGAGGGTTGTCCAGAAAGTAACCAGCTATGGAATATGAAAAATAGAGACATTTGTGGGTGGATTTTTTTTTTTCCTGGGCAGCCCTGGTATTTACAGTTTTTAGTTGTTTGTAATTACTTAAAGATCTAACTTTTTTTTTTTTTTAAGATTTATTTTTATTGTTTTTGACAGAGAGAGAGAGAGAGAGATACAGAGACAGAGAGAAGGGGGAGGGCCCAGAGCAGTCTCCACAGCTGCACATCATCTGTTCCTCCACATAGTTTCACTCCACAGGTGGGCATGGGGCTGCACAGGGCAGGAACTGGGCCGGGGCCCCACCCGGTGAGAACCAAACTGGGGGCACTCCCCAATTCAGCACATGGGTCCGCACAGGCTGGGGCCGAGACTCAACCCCCATTCCCCGGGGTTGCAAAGTGAGCACCCAACCCACTGAGCCATCCCGGCTTCCCCAAGATCTAACTGTCTTGATCATTTTGCCTAGATTGGGGGTGGCAAACCTATGGCACGTGTGCCCAAAGTGACACACGGAGCAATTATTTCAGCACGCGGAGCTGTGAATACCATTTAAAAAATTATTGTTTATGCTCTTATAGACATAGAAATAATCGATACCTCTATCTCACTCGATGGGTTGGCACACGAGTCGAGCGAGTATACTCTTATTTCATAAACTTTGGCACTCAATCGCCAAAAGGTTCGCCACCCCTGGTCTAGATTGTCATGGTGTGAGAGGAAGTACACAAATAGGTTTAAATCAGTCTAAAAGGCTGCTGTTGAAAAAAATAACTCAGAACTTCTCAATTTTTTTGTGAAGTGTAAGATTAATAGGAATATTCAGAATGAGTAAAAATTTAGCTATAGTTAGAACAATTTGGGAAATTTAAAACATTTAAAACCCTGGTACTTTTTATTGAAAGACAAATGATGGCATTGCTATTCAATTTAGTCTTTCTAGGTGGATTTATAGACTGATGGACTTCATTTGAAAGTAATGTCATCTTTCATTACAGAGCCCTACCGACTCTTGCTGCTACAACAGAGTCTTAACTTCCTGCATTTTTCCAAATTCCCATCCTTGTAAGCTTCATGCTTTAGGCCCTAATTGCTAGTTTTTTCTCTATACAGGATTGTTTTCCATTAGGTTCACTTGATTCATCCGTCGCTGGATTTGGGAGCACTGGCAACATAATCAACACACTTCTACAACCTTCAGGCTTCACATGTGCTGATGATGATGTAAACCAACTCTGCCCCAATCATCTTCCCCTTCTCTTAGGGTCTTACTACATATTGCTACAGAAGATAATATTGGAGGTGAAGAGGGTAACATGAAGTTTGGCACTACCCTGAAGAACTGTAGGCATGTTTTGGAATGTGCAAAGGAACTTGATGTCCAAATTATTGGGGTTAAGTGAGTATTTGTTTTAAAACTTCATTTTATAGTGAAAATCTATCTTTCTGATTATTGATTTAAAACTTTATTTGCATGAACTCTAATAGATTAAACTTTTAGTTTAATATATATATTTTTTTTCTTTAGTTTAGGAAAAACTAAATATGCTTAAACCTTCATACTGTTATCTCTATATCACCCCCTCCCTTGTTAAAGAGATAAAATAGTAAATAAAATTTTAGTTAAATTTGTTATTTAAATTTTATTTATTTCATTTTTTTAAGATTTATTTTTATTGTTTTTTGACAGAGAGATGGGACAGAGAGAGACACAGAGAATGGGGAGGGCCCAGAGCAGTCTCCATAGTTGACAGCATTAGTTTTCCATATAGTTTCACTCCACAGGTGGGTGTGGGGCTGCGCAGGGCAGAAACTGGGCCAGGAGGCACACCCTAGTTCAGCGTGTGAGTCCTCATGGGCCAGGGCCAGGATTCAATCCTCAGGCTCTGGGGCTGCAAAGCGAGCGCTTAACCCACTGAGCCATCCCAGCTTCCCCTATTATTTAAATTTTAAATTGAAGGGATTTACTATAGAATTCTAATGAATATCCAACTGGCATTCAACTTATAAGTTGTAGGTCTTGTTTCATTTTTTTTTTTTTTATCCTTAAGACTATCTTTAATTCCTCAGATGCACTAGAGAGATTTAATGATTTGATCATAATCTCAGAAAGCTTTAAATTTTCTGAGTTGCTAGTCCAATGCTAGTCTCACTGTACTACAAGATCTTTTTAAATTGTTCATAAAATAATAAGAGTCACCACTCTTAAATTACTACCTTACGTGACAGTGTTGACATAAATTTGAGAGTTTCCATATTTAAATTTAAGTATCTCTTCTGACTCTTTGTGACCTAATAAGTAATATTAATAAGTATCAGCAGTGGCTGAATTTAATGTTCATTTGTATGTATTTCACAATACACACATTTTCCATATTTTGTTGGGTAAAATTATACATTAAAATTAAAGATTTTGTAACTCAGTTTTATTCATGGTGTTTCTTTACTTTATATACACGAAAGTATGCCTCCCCCAAATCTGATAGCCATGAACCATGACTGATACAACTCGTTAAAAATTCAAATGCTGCCTTTTCTAAAAAAGCAGGTATTGTTATTTGATAATTAGATGCTAGTATTTTTTTTTCTTTTTTTACAGAGAAATGGATCTTTATTCTTTGGTAATAATTCATATATGATTTTTTTTTTTAATTTATTGTTAAATTTAATGAGGTTACATTGGTTGGTAACAATTAGATAGTTTACAGATGTACAAGTCCACATCACATCATTCATGCATCGTATTATGTGTCCATCACTCAGTATCAGTTTCCCTTCCATCACCTTATATCTGGTGCCCACTCCCACCTCCCCCAGTATTTCTAATACTTTAAATTTTGGTAAGGTTAAGGTGAATACTTTGTCAATATGGTAAATAAGAATTGATAGGAATTATTGGAAGGACCTCTACAACTTGGTAGCTGTTTAAATTTTTATTACTGTTTCTTTCAGGTTTCATATTTCAAGTGCTTGTAAAGAATCTCAAGTATATGTACATGCTCTATCTGATGCTCGATGTGTGTTTGACATGGCTGTAAGTTTTTTCCTTAAATATATTATTTAAGACAGCAGTTCAGTGTTTTTCCAACTCTGAAGTATTCTCATTATACTGTAACAAACATTTTTATAATATAAGCATAGTTCCATACTGTCACATTTTTTAAGTGGATGGAAGGGATGAAAGTAATTTACTTATCTATATGACGCTACAAACAGCATCAGGAAGCTATTATACATAACGTTAATTGATCTGCTTCAGCTAGAAACCAAAAACTTGCTATACTAAAAATCAGAACAGATATTTACCTCCCTGGGAGGGGATTTTTGAAATTGTTTATATACCCATTACAACTTGGAAAAGCATTTAAAGTATTTATTTTTTATTTGTAGGGAGAATTTGGCTTCACAATGAACATGTTAGACATTGGTGGAGGCTTCACAGGAACTGAATTTCAATTGGAAGAGGTAAACTTTTTTCAGTGGATGGACACTTAAATAATTTCATGCTTTGCTATTGAAAGTGGTAGATTTGTAAACTTGGGTTCTTATAAAGTGACAGGAATTAAAAGTCTGGAACATCTGTTTAAATTTGATTCTAAGGGAATGAACAGGCAATGAGAAGACCTAGCTAACTTTGGAAAGTTTAACAGTAGTTGAACTCATAGCCTAACTTCATCACAAAAAAGTTTTTGTATTCAGTTTCAGTTGTATTCGTACTCTTGTTAGGGGTACTTGATGGCACAAATGAATTCATAACTTGGACAGCTTAAGTGTTCTTATCTAGTTGCACATCACTCCTTACCTTTCTAACCTGCCTGCCTTCCCACATTCTATAATATCTAGAAACTAATTGAAATTTTGCTCCTTTGTTGCTAGTGATAGAGATAGAAACTCACCAGTAGGTATTTGCCATTACCGTATTTTCTGGCGTATAAGACGACCCCCTAATTTTACAGTTAAAACATAGGTTTAGGCCTATATTCGCTGTATAAGACTACAGCCTCAGGGGGTCGTCTTATACAGCGAATATAGGCCTAAACCTATGTTTTAACTGTAAAATTAGGGGGTCGTCTTATACGCCGGAAAATACGGTAGTTATGATCTTAATGCCATTCAGATAGTTACAAAGCGAACTTTGATGGCTTGCATACCTGCTTAATTGCTTGAAGATAACTGCTAAATAGCTAAGCTTTTAATGGCCTGTAATTTGAATTATCTAATTCAGTATTGAAACCATAATGTGGAATTTTAAATCCATAGGTTAATCATGTTATCAGCCCTTTGTTGGATATCTACTTTCCTGAAGGATCTGGCATTAAGATAATTTCAGAACCTGGAAGTTACTATGTGTCTTCTGCATTTACACTTGCAGTTAATATCATTGCAAAGAAAGTTGTTGAAAATGGTAAATTATCCTCTGGAGGTAAGCTACAAAGTTTCTATTAATAGATAATTCCAATTAGCATGAAGATGAATTTATCAGATATAGGACATTTTATGGATTACAAAGTTTTACGTGGTATTCAGGTAGCTAGAGCTTTTCAGAATGCCCAAGTCAAAGTCCCCCTCCATGGTGGCTTTCTGAATCCAACTCTTGGTGCTGATGTTTAGATGATGCATATTTTAGATAACACTTCTTCCAAATGATTGGTTCTTATTACTGTTAAGAACCAATGTTTTCTTATGTTATCTCTGTCATGTTCTCTTACTCAGATGAGTCACAGGGAGAATCTGCCTCCTACATATAACAAGAGCCAACACAGTCCTTTTAATCTGTCTCTAGTCAAACCAACAAAAAACACTAGACAGTCTACAAGTAATCACTTTTTTTTAAATGTAAGAAGTACTATTCTATGTTAAGGAGACAATACTTCCTATAGTTTTCCCTTAAATGAGCAAGAGTAAGTATATTTTTACCTTGAGGTTTATAATTTCTTAGACATACCTGTATATTAAAAGCTGTGAGTGCAATATATCCCAGGGTGCATTATGTTTTTAAAAAACAGAACATTGAACTAGACTTGGTATCTGTTTTAGGGTTTTTTGTGGGTTTTTTGACATAAATTTATAGAGTGAGCACAGCTTAGGTATATAGTTTGAAAACTTAAGGCATACAGGGACATCCCTATCAAAATAAACATTTTTCATATCTTGGATTTTTCTTTTCCATTTTGTTCCCTTGCCAGACATGCTATGCTGATTTATTTTTCCACCACAGATTAGTTTGAGCTGCCCTTGAACTTCATATAAATGGAATCATATAGTGTATATTATTTTAAGACATCTCAGTATAATGTCTGAACCATTTCATTCTGTTGCTCATGAATTTTTTTTTTCTTAAAGATTTATTTTTATTGTTTTTGACAGAGAAATACAGAGACAGAGCGAAGGGGGAGGGCCCAGAGCAGTCTTTATAGTTGCACATCATTGGTTTTTCCACATTGTTTCATTCCACAGGTGGGCATGGGGTTGCACAGGGCAGGAACTAGGCGGGGGTCTTCATCCCGGTGAGAACTGAGCTGGGGCACTCCCCAGTTCAGCACATGGGTCCACACGGGCCGGGGCCAGGATTCGATCCTTGGTACCCGGGGCTGCAAAGTCGGCGCCCAACCCACTGAGCCATCCCGGCTTCCCGTCATGAATGTTTAATTTACAATTTTTGACTGTTGCAAATAAAACTATTAACGTTCTTATACAGGTCTTGTGGGCACTTCATTTCTCTTGGTGAAATGACTTAGAATTGCTTAGTCAATCATAGAATAGATGTTTTCAAAGGTTGCAAAGTGGTATTAACATTTTACCCTCCCACTGCCCATATATATATATATATATATATATGTGTGTGTGAATGTTTTTAGTGGTGGCTCGTAGTTTTCCATTTGTATTTATCTGATGACTAATGATGTGTAGAGTGCTTTTTTATGTGTTCATTGGTTATCTTCCTTTGGTGTGTTCAGTTTTTGTAGGCTAACAGTTTTATTTAAGGTATGTCTAATATATATATGTAGATACCGATATAGATATATTTTTTTAAGTATTTTGAGATATGGAAACTGAGGCAGCCCAATAAATATCCCATGTATTCAATATACCTAGTATAACCATATTAGACATTTTACTATAAATTCACCTTCATTTTTCCTATTTATTTCAATAGAAAAAACCGGAAGTGATGAACCAGCCTTTCTGTATTATATGAATGATGGTGTTTATGGTTCTTTTGCAAGTAAACTGTCTGAGGACTTAAATACCATTCCAGAGGTTCACAAGGCAAGTTGATATTACAAATAATTTCAGAACAGCTCTTTTGGCAGTTTATAAACTAAGCTGTTATTTTTAAGGCACATCCCAGTTTTGGGAGAAATATTTTAGGATGGGGAACATTGCCCTTTCTTGAGGATTTACATTCCTCTGGCTTTAGTTTGATCCCTGTTGCCTTACACAGAACTAAAAAGGAGCACCATTCCCCAGGGTCTAGACCTGCCATCCATGGGCACATTAGGTCTGAGATAGTGAAAAATGTTCACCCTCAGATTCAGTACCTGCATGAGTGAAAACTTAATCTTTAAAAACCTTCTTTTTTTTCCCTACAGAAATACAAGGAAGATGAGCCTCTGTTTACAAGCAGCCTTTGGGGTCCATCCTGTGATGAGCTTGATCAAATTGTGGAAAACTGTCTTCTTCCTGAGCTGGATGTGGGAGATTGGCTTATCTTTGATAACATGGGAGCAGATTCTTTCCATGAACCATCTGCTTTCAATGATTTTCAGAGACCAGCTGTTTATTACATGATGTCATTCAGTGATTGGTAAGAGATTATTTTTATTTGAAAGCAGATCACATATTTCAGGTGACAGGCTATTGCTGATTTGAATTTTGTGGTGAATGCATAACTTAACAAGCAATAGCAAAATATCTTTTAAGGGTTATTTCATTGTCCATTTGTTAAATTGTAATGTGGACTTTGTGCTTAAATTGAGAATTGTGCTCTTTTCTCTCTTTTCTTTTTATATAGGTATGAGATGCAAGATGCTGGAATTACTTCAGACACAATGATGAAGAACTTCTTCTTTGTGCCTTCTTGCATTCAGCTGAGCCAAGAAGAAAGCTTTTCTACTGATGCTTAAACAGGCATTAACGCTTCTTAAGATCTGAAGTTGAAGGTTAAGCTTGTCTGGTCTACATTCCAGTGTGGAAAAAAAATTGAACAATCTTAAATTCTGTTAATTCTATTGGAAACAAATTATTAGTAATAGCTATTTGGGGCCAGACAAAATCAGCTTTCATCTATAATTCATTGGAGATAATTGGGAGCTTTAAATAATGTGTCCAAATAAAAATTTACCAGTTTGTCCCACCCCTTAAGCGTTTAAAATAAAATATGCAACAAAATGGATGACTTAGTGGAGATGGAAGCCCATTAGCTGGGTTCCCCATTAAATCGTTTACATACAAGTACACAGTTTTTATACTAAGGATTCGTGTTTAAAAGTCCTGTAAAATTAATGTCTTTCACCCAGATATATCAAATGTCTGTGGAAGACAGTGTGACTTCATTAGATACGTTTAGTGTATTTAGAATGTGTAAATTTGTGCTTTGGACTGTAGTTTAATAAATGTAAAATTGCATCATAGTATTTGTTGTATTTGACCTAATGTAACCCTTGTATGATTGCAATAAATTTTTGTGTAGATTTTACTGTTTTTTCAGGCTAAAATTTTGGGAAAGGGGCTAGCTAGCAAAGGTAGTTTGGGAATAGATGTGTATATGGACTGTTTTGAAGGTTATTTTCTTTTATAGCCCACTTTAGTTTGGCTCAGTACATTTTTCAGTTATTTAATTAGTAATTTAAATAAAATGTTTGATAAATCATTGTGAAGCAGATGCATCATGGAGAGTTAATGTGCAGTAAGCATGATGTTTAACGATTTTAACACCAAAAATGTTAATCCTGCATAAACCAATTTGTAATGATAGGTGTTTTTCTGTATAGATAAGAATGCATAGAGTACCATAGTAAATCTTTGAATCACAAATCTTTTGGCTGAAATGGAAAATTCTGTTAAGTACTTTGAATAACCCTGGAGGAGAAAGGGAAGTAAAAGTTGCAGAAAGCTCTGTAGCGCTTGAAAACTTACAGAAGGGCTACATCTATATCCATAGACCTGATGATGCTATTTTGCGTGGAATATTTAAATTCAGTTGTGAAGGGGTGGGGATGAAACACACCTATTTTTAATTACTCAGTTGCAATGATTTCAAACTTTAGATACTTGTTTTGTTATTTAGCTACTTGCTTAGTTATCATTTCCCATTTGTTGAGCTTAGTAACTATGAATTCTTTTAATACTAAAACTTAATGGTGATTGGGGGGAAAGGGAATTAGCATCACTAACCTGACAGTTGTTGCCAGGAATTTGCGTTGTTCACTGCTAGTGTATTAGTAATCCTAGATTTCAGAATCACAATAGTAATAAAATAACAGGGATCATTTTTTCCTAACTTACTCTATGTTCAGATGTGGAATTTCTGTCTCCCAAGAGGAAATGTGACTTCACTTTGGTGCCAATAGACAGAAAATCCTACCTGTGCTACATAGGGAAAGTTTGGAATGCACTTAATTAGCTTGTTTTTACACCTTGATTTCAAGGTGGAAAGAAATTGATCATGAATCTCAATAAATTTCAACCTCTTAAACCAGTAGGTGCTTAATATTTTTCATTTAATTGATACCCATTTGAATTTTATGGGTTTTGCTGATAAAAATAAAACATTTAGAACCCCAGTACATTGTCATCTTTATACCTTGGACTTTCCCAAGGTATATAACGTGGGGTTTTATGCAAAATTACAAGCTACCATGTAACTTTTTTTAACTGTAAGGAAGAATTGTTCCCAATCTTTACATGTGCTTTGTGGTCCAGAAATGCCAAACCTTTTAAAAGATAGTGCAATTTTGAGTCCTTGGCTTGACTACAATTTTGAGCTTCATGGCATGTCAAGTTTGCCATATTCATAGGAGAGCTGTTCTATATAAAACAGTTCAGAGTTGCAAAATCACATGTGAATGATAAGGTAACGTTAATAAATGTCTGTATTGTATTTGAAGACTGTTTGCCATAAATCTGAAGTTTGAACTTATGTATTTCAAATTGGTATGCTAAAAGTATTGAATTAATGTAACAATCTTTTTTTAATTTATAATATTGTAATCTTGGTTCAGGATTTAATTGAAAATATAAAACCCAAATTATTTCTATATAGTAAATTGAACTGTAAAGGTAATTTGTGTGTGATTCTGAATACACAGATAAAATGTTTTTATTCCTCATGATTTATTTTAATGGCTTCTATTGTGAAAGAGTTGAAATTTTACATACCAGCTTTGTGTATATTAGCTTGCAAGTATTCTTTCAGAATCTTAATGCTTTATTTAACAGAGTAATGAATTGAATCAGGTAAAATTATGCTTGGGCATTTTATAGGGAACAATGACAGTTTTGATAAAGTCCAATGTGTATGTGAGCACTAAGATGTTTCTAGGGCCACATTTTCTAGACACATTGATTAACCAGCCTCTTAACAATTTTAAACTTAGAACAAATGAAATGATCGATATAAATTAAGCTAGATATTCCACATAAATGAGGGTACTAATAACATTCAGTGCAGATAATTGAGTTTTAACTCGGCAACCTCTTGTTAGCAACTTGAACACAACAGTAGAATAAAGAATGCTTGCTTAGTTGGCATTCGAGTTGTGAGTAAACCCTACAAATACTGTAATTTCTGTCTCGTTCATCCTGAAGGCAGAATAGAAGTATGGTGTAAAATACTTTCAGGTGCAGGCTTTCATAATGGGAATAAACCTGGCCTAGGAGTAGAAAACATAAAAAACTACCATATTTTCCGGCATATAAGACAACCGGGCGTATAAGACGACCCCCTAATTTTAGTTAAAACATAGGTTTAGGCCTATATTCGCTGTATAAGACTACAGCCTCAGAAGTGGGGGTAGTCTTATACAGCAAATATAGGCCTAAACCTATGTTTTAACTAAAATTAGGGGGTCGTCTTATACACCGGAAAATACAGTAGTTATGGTCTTTACTGGCATTTGCTGGAGACTGATCTCTACCTACTTGAGGTGATAAGCTACCATCTTTAAGGTGGCTATATTTTGATAGCAAAAGTACAAGTTACACCTAACAATTTATGCAGCATTTTCCCTGCTGGGACTGAAATCACATTTAAGTCATGAGTGGTTTGAGCTGGACTATTTTCTACCTCTCGCTAATTTGGTGCAGGGGAAGTATAGAAATAGGAAAGTGCTTTACGTTTGAAGTTCTGATAATGTACGATTATCCATTTGGGCAAGTTAAAACTAACCTGAAAAGTAGCATAGGAATGTGCCTTCCAATCCATTTTCAACTGTGTCTCCATATTATATGACATACAAAAACATTGCTGTCAAAAGGCCTTTTGGATTTGGGGAGACAAGCTATCTCCATCTCTGCTTCATGGAACCCAAAGGTGTTCTGGAATCCAAAATATAAAAAGGATGCAGGAATAGTCTGACAGCATTCTAACACTTGAATCTTACGGGTTGTTGGTACACCTCTACCAACAATCCTTTACCATAGTGACCTACAGGAATAGAGTTAATTTCTGCATTCATCTAAGATTGTTCTTTTTAAAATTTAATGAAGGGGAAACTTGTAAGTTGTAATAGGCAATACTTAGTCATACATACATTGAACTGTGGTTGCTACAAAACAGTTAATGCACTTAAATAAAAACTACCTTAGTGCTCAATAATGTTCCTTAGCATTCTTGTTTATGACTTAAACCTACTCTCAAGATATTCCCTGTTACTGTTCTGTTCTCAGAAACTAAGTGAGAGCATTTTCAAAGTTTGGTTTCCTTTTCTAATTGTCAGACTGTAAATACAAGGAGCTTTCTGAGAGGAAAGAGAACTTCAGTGGTTCCTAAAAGAAAGGATCATTTATAAATGTTTATTAGTGAGTTTAGCTAACACATCTTCATGTTGCCTCCCTAACTAGGTTTGGAGCATTTCAGACTGATGGAAAGGTCGAGGAAGGGCATTAGCATGTAGAGCTGAACAGAAATTGGCATTGAGGAAAGTTTTAATTTCCAGGTGGCAAATTAAATGCTACTGCCCCTCCCTGTTAAGTAGTTTCACTCTTGAGATCCGTGTTCCTGATAACAGTGGTACTATGTGAAATTGTGCAATAAGCTGATGGGGAAAATGGGGTTCAGAGCAAAACTCAACTTTGTCAGTACATTCCAACTTGCTGTAATCAAACGTCAGTTTCACTCATGTTAGAGAAATGCATGAATATAATCATTGTAGCATTTCACCTTGCAAAAGACCCAGTTTGTGGAAGTGGAAGGCACAGCCTGTGAGTTCCTGTGAAGGAGGGTTTTCTGAAATTGGATGGAAAGTTGTGGGTAGGTGTAGTTCCTATACATTTGGTGAACTGAGAGGTAACTGATAAAGTGAGGAAGTTGCATTTTGTATTTTCCTAAACACTTTGATTCAACTGGGTGCAGCTTTCTGCTTTCAGTAGTGTTTATAAGACAAAAATATATTAGTAACCATGAAGTTTAACATTGATCCCCAGTAAACTAATCAGCTTGGAACGAAGTGATTTCAGAACAGCTGACATTTTACCCTGTTGGGAGTAGAGTTGAAGAGCATATCAATAAAAGATTATACTCAATCCTTAACTGTCAGTAACCCCACTCTTGAATGGCAGCAATTTCATAGAAATAGAGCAAAGAAAAGCAAAAACAGGACAGACATTGGAACAAAAAGCCTAGTCTTGAAGGACACCCGGATAGCTCAGCAGGCTGAGCATTTGTAACAGGTCCAGGGATCAAATCCCAGTCCAGTCCCATGCAAACATACTGAACTGCAGTGCAACTGAAACTGTTGGGATGGTGGCAAAGGTTCTCGCTGCTCATGTGGGAGTCTCCTACCCAGTGTGGCCCCACATCCACCTGTGTGTTATGAAACCGTCCACAACTAATGATGTATAACAAGACTGCTCTGGGCCCTCTCAATGAGAAGAAAAGCCTAGCCTTGAGCTATTTTAGTCAAGAACCAATATCTCAATAGCCTCATGGCACTATTGTATGACACAGAAGTAAGGAGCTGTAAGTATCCTAGGTAGTTTTTCACCTAATTTCCTTATATTTGAAGAAATGGAGGCCCAGATAGGTTCAGGATTGTGCTCCAAATTGTACAGCTAGAACATGTTAGAGCAGGGACCTGTGACAATTCTGTGACACCATCTAATTGGGTCTGCTGGACACATGGAGACGGCTGCATGCATAAGGTTGAATGGAAGTGCTCTTGGGAGATGGGAGACAGGAGTGGGCAGAGGGAGCTGCTGATCCTACGGGGGAGTTCAAGCTCAGCTGGCTTTTCTGAGTTGAACCAAATTGACAAGTGGAGGCTAGGATTTTGTATCCCAGCATCAGCCAGCCATTGACTCCAGCAGTGGCCCCCAATTGTTGGTACCAGTTTCATGAGAGACCATTTTTCCATGGACTGGGAAGGGGGTGTGTGATTTTGGGATGATTCAAACACCAGATGCACCTTAATTGTCACCACTCACTGATAGGGTTTTGATAAGAGTCTGCTAGTAATTGATTTATTATGGTCTCAGTGCAGTCAAACCTCTCTGCTTAATATTAATCTGTATTTGCAGCCACTCCCCAGCGCTAGCATCACTGCCTCAGCTCCACCTCAGATCATCAGCCATTAGATTCTCATAAAGAGCATGCAACTTAGATCCCCCACGTGCACAGTTCACAACAGGGTTCGTGCTCCTTTGAGAATCTAATGCTGCCTCTGATCTGACAGGAGGTGGAGCTCAGGTGGTAATTCGAGTAATGAGGAGCAGCTGTAAATACAGATGAAGCTTCGCTCACCCACCCACCACTCACTTCTCTGCTGTGCCGCCCTGTTCCAAACAAGCCACTGACCCATCCTGGTCCTTGGCCCCAGGTTTGGGAATCCCTGGGCTACAGGCTGCTTTCTAAGGAGGCTCAACCTTGGGCAAGCAGTTCCTGTGGCTGAGGATACTTCTCAGTGATGGACAAAGTTGTGAGCCAATCAATTCCCAGTGAAGAATGCAGTCATTAACTGCAATTGAAGCCTCTATCGTGTTTAATGTCTATTTAAGACATTGCTAGGGCTGATGTGACAGTATCACAAACTGGAGGGCTTAAACCTAAATTTATTCTCAAAATTCTGGAGGCTAGATGTCCAAGATTAAGGTGTGAGGGCTAGTTCCTTCTGAGGGCTGTGAGGAATGGATTTGTTCATCCTCTCCATATTCGTACAGCCTCCCTGTATATGTGAACCTGTCCCCAAATTTCCTATAAGGACACCGGCCACACTGGATTAGGGGCCACCCTAATAACCTCATTTGACTTTAATTTCACCTGCAGTGACCCTATTTCCAAAGCAGGTCATAGTCTAAGGTACCAGGGGTTAGGACTTCGGTGGTGGGAGTGGCACACACGTTTGTAGCCATTCTGAATGGGGCACTGTTTTGACCCTTGACCCCAGGCCTGACTGTCTTGGGGGCCCCGGTTTGTTCACTACCTCCCCCTCTCAGTAGCTGCTCTTTAACTCTGCCCTATCCCTTTCTTTACCCACTATATTTTCAAGGTTTCTTGCTTTTCTTTTATCTTCCATTTCCTACAAAGTTAAGATTCCTAGCTATTTTTTCCTATTATAAAATCCTCTTAAATTATAAAAATTCTAATAACACAGAAAAGTACAGACTTTTTTTCCCCATCACCTGAAAGCTTTCCAACAGAAAGAACTAATTTTAATATTCTGTGGCACTGCCTTCTAAACACCTCTGTTTCCATGCCCACATTCTAGCCCCTTTTCTTCCTCCCTAGAAAAGTCTGACTTCATCATTAACACTGACTGTCCAGGTTTTATTCTTCCACTTCCAATCATTTAAGACCCTTTTTCTTGAATAGTACCTTTGAGTATTGCAAGTGCACTGTGACTCTGGAGAAGAAAATCGGGGAGACCATCTGGTCAGTTCACCCCTCAGGTACACCACACAGTGATTTGGGAGCCTGGAAATAGTAGATTCAAATTGTACCTTCCAAAGGGACATGGCTATATTGCAGCCCTCCAGATGGTTCTCTAGCAGAGGGAGAACCCCAGCGTTCAGACCTCCATGGCTCGCCCTGAGGATCACTCATGGCTTGAGTCTGTTCAATAACGAGTTTCTTCAACCTGAATGGCCCCTTTTGATTCTCAACGTTTAACCTCTCCCAGCCTCCAGACCAGCAGCTCAAAGGCTATTTCCATTCTTTGTGCCTCACTCACCTCTCCAAGCTTCAGCCTGCTGACCACCCACACTGCATGACCCAGAGTATATGCACACCAAACACCTGGGGGGGGGGGGCATGCAAGAGGCTCCAGACTATGCCTGGCACCCACCCACTTTCTGTCTCTTACCTGGACAATGTTAAAGGTTTCTCTAACTGATCTCTACCACCAGGATCTCCCCTCGGGACACCATCCTTACGGCTGCAGGGTGAGCTTCTTGAAACTGGTCTGATTAAATCACTAATCTGCTTTAAAACCTCTTCACAGTCTTGTGTGGGATCTGTGCTTTCTGGGCCCTGGTCAGCCTCCAAACAGAAGGCACCATCTTGCTACTCGGCCCATTAGATCCCTCAGCACCTCTCAGCTTGACTCCTTCACAGCAAAGCCTGTGGGAAAGTTCAACTTCATCATCATCCACTCATTTGATTGTTCACTTATTAACTCCAACAAGTGGTTTTTGACATTTAGAGGCCAGGCACTCTTCTAGCACTGGGACAGCCGGGGGACCAACTAGATAGAGCCTTTTAACTGACTTCTAGATTCTGTCTGAGAGACAGGCCAGCTCCGCTTGATTTTTAAACCTGGGATAGTGGGGAAGCCGGATGGCTCAGTGGGTTAAGCACTCACTTTGCAGCCCTGGGGGTCTGAGTATCAAAGCCCGCCCCTGGCCCATGAGGACTCATATGCTGAACTGGGGTGTGCATCCCAGGCAGGAGGCCTCCAGCTCAGTTCTTGCCCCCAGTTCAGCTCCTGGCTCAAGGGGGTGTGCCTCCCATAAGAGAGGCCCCAGCCCAGTTCCCGCCATGCATGCCCCCCTGTGTGAAATGAAACCATGTTGAAAACTGACGATGTGCAACTATGGAGACTGCTCTGGGTCCTCCCCGCTTCTCTCTGTCTCTCTGTCTCTGTCAAAAGCAATAAAATAAATCTTTAAACCTGGGATAGTTAGTGGTCTGCCCCTTTAGGTCTCACATCTCCCTCATCCAGGATGTTGGGTTGGGCAGCAGTCAACAACTGTGCAATATCCACACCACACCACATACTGAGCACCGCAGGTGGTTCTGGGCCACACAGCCCCCAGCTCTCCCTGCTGTTGCGTTCCTTTTCCAGCTTGTGACTCGGAAACAGAGCTTCTCTTTTCCTGGTTCTGGCCTTGACTGATGCTTGACTCAGTTCACGAAGTAGCAGTAGAGCCCAGTGATCAAGGACATGGACTTGGGCGTCCTAACTCCATTTTTACCATTTACTAGCTGTGTGACCTTGGACAAATTATTGACCTCTCTCAGCCTCAGTTACCACTTCTATGAAAGGTGTGTATTATCTATTGCTGTGTGATAAATTGCCCCAAGTTTTTACATTTAAAGTGCCCAGCATATAGTAAAGGTTCAATCTGTGTTAACCATTATCTCCTGGGTTCCTACTCACTGATTCTTAGCGTGATGCATCCTGGGGCTCTGAGTCCTCTTGCCCCTGATGACTGCTGAATAGGATCTTTTGGAACATAACGAAAACTGTAGGAATTAATGATGACTCTACCTTCTTCCAAAAATTCTTTGAAATATCTTTCATATAACATAGAAACTAGATAAGAAAAATGTCAGTAAAGTGGGGAGAAACCTTGAGAATTATATAAAAAGGAGGTGAGGTTAGTACAAAGGGGATCATCATAAGGTCCATTTTGGCTTTGAGGTTCCCAGCAACCAGCTTTAAAGGGAAATACAATTAATTCAAATTTTAAAAATATATATTACCAAGATTCAAAACATTCGTAGGCTGTGAGTGAGGCTTTCTTTTTATAGTGCAGAGCACAGCGCCAACAACAATTAAGCTCAAATGCTTCTTTGACAAGGGCTCCCGGCTAGCCTCCCTATTGGTGCCAGTAGTGCGTTTGCCCGCCGCCAGTCAAGAAGAGCTCGGGGATTGGGCGGCAGTAGCAGAGTTTTCCACTAGATGGCGCTCGTGGATTACTTTTACTCATCGTGCCTTGGCAGTTGCCGCAAACAACTTTTCCAGTGTACTTAGCTGATTTCAGGTAGTATTAAGTTCATATATTCTATCATGTTTCTGAGTGTCACACGTGCCCCCGCTTTTCTATCTTTTGCACTGCTGCAGTGGGTTTTGAGATGGGGAGGAGATGGGGATTCCTGCTTCACTGCACTCCACAACAGCCTTTGCTATGGCAAATGCCAAAGTGCAGGTTTCCAGAGCTCTGAGCCCAATGTGAACCTGTATTCCTGAGTGTGAGACAATACAATCCAAGACTAGACCTGGATGCTCAAGGGATGTGTTTCCCCCAGGTAGGTTTTAAACTCCTTTAGGTGGGGACATGCCTATGGCCACACAAAGCCAAGATCACTAAACTTGATGCCTCCAAAGAGCCCACACACCAGGCAAGCCTTCAGAGTCTGAAATCTGAGAAGGTTGGGGTGGGTTTTGTGAAAGGTCAGGTGGCTGAGGCAGCTCAAAAAGCAGAGAAGGGTTTGGACTGGTTGGTTGGGAGAAATGCGACTTTTGCTGATTGGTTCAGGCTCAAAGAAAGGATATATTTTTTAAAAAGATTTATTTTATTGTTTTTTGAGAGAAGGTGAGAGAGAGAGAAGTGGGGAGGGCCCACAGCAGTCTCCATAGTTGTCCATCATTAGTTGTGCAGCATAGTTTGACTCCACACAGGTGGATGTGAGGCCACAGGAAGTGAGAACTGAACTGGGGGAGAGAGGCTCCCACATTGGGAAGTGAGAACCTTTACCACCTATTCATCCCAGCAGTTACCAGCTGTGCTGCAGTTGAGCATATGGGTTTGCATAGGCCGGGGTCAGAATTCAATCCCCGGACCTCGCAGTGGCAAGGCAAATGCTCAACCTGCTGAGCTATCCGAGCATCCCCAGAAAGCACTTTTTTTTTTTTTAAGATTTATTTATTGTTTTTGACAGAGAGAGAGAGATACAGAGTCAGAGACAGTAAGAACAGGGAGGGCCCAGAACAGTCTCCATAGTTGCACATCATTGGTTTTTCCACATAGTTTCATTCCACAGGTGGGCGCGGGGCTGCACAGGGCAGGGACTGGACCCGGGTCTCGCCCCGGTAAGAACCGAACTGAGGGCAACTCACTGAGCCATCCCGGCTTCCCAGAAAGCACATTTTTATATGTGGGGAAACTTCTTTGTGTAGCTGTACCTTTGCTAGATCCGTGGGTCTGTTTCTGTAATTTAAAAATTAACATCTTGAAGGCAGTCAACTGGCTTCTTAGTCTGCCATCTTTTAATAGCTTCTGAGGACAAAGCTGCATCTTTTTCGTAGTTCCTGAGCCTGGCACTTAACAGATGCCCTTTGTTGGATGGATGAATGCACTCATGAACACCCCTTCTTTTCTATACTTCTGGTTCTCCTATGCTTTTCCCAAGAGGGGTGAGACAACACACATTACCCTGGAGGCAAGCAAACAGGGTAAAGTACTCATCATCTGTTAACCCGCACATTCATCAGACACTTATTTATGAAGCCCCTACTTCATGCCAAGCGCTGGGCCAGGTGTTAGACACACCAGGATGGGCAAGCCAGAGCCAACAGTGTCCTGTGGGACACAGGCACGATGGAATCAACAAATACACATGACATTACGAAGGTGTCACAAGCAGAGGATGGGGCGTCTGGCTTGAACAGGAAGATTTCCCGGCAAAACAACAGTTGTACTGAGATGTGAACAAAGAGTAGGAGTTAACTAGAAGTGCTAAAGGGAGAATGCTCCATGCAAGGGGTACAGCACAAAGGCCATGGGATGGAAATTCCAGGGCCTGAGAGAGGCCAATGCCCCTGAAGCACAGAGACTTAACACAAGCATCAGGCGGGACTGGGCCAGACCAGGCAGGGCGCTCTGCAGGCCTTTTTATGGATTTCTATTTCTATCCTAAGAGAGATGGGGGAGGCAAGGCTGTACAGCTTTTATAGTTAGGGGTGGGGTGTCAGGCAATTTTGCAGGTCCGGCACTGCGGAATCCTGGGCAGCTGCTCCTGGTGTCCCCTGGGGTGTGTGTGACATAATTGACTTTGTGTTTCAAAGGGATTCATCTGGTTTTATTGTGGAGAAAAGACCTAAGTGGGGTGAGATTTGGAAGTGGAGTCTGGTTAGGCCCTTGCGTTGGGACCACATGGAGGAGAGCAGGAGGGATTGGAGGGCTGTTTCTGAGGAAAACAGCCAAGACTTGAGACGAGTTGGATAAGGATGGAGGAAAACGAGGTTAAGATGCCTGTGAGTTTCCAGCTTGTGTAACTAGATGGACTATGGGCTTGATCACTGACGGGTCACAATAGGAGAAGACCAGGTTTGAGGAGAGATTACTGGGCTCTTGGACATGTTATACTTGAGCTGAATTTGGGATGGGAATCAAGTGGCAATATCAAAAGAGGCTGGATAGTCAGGCTGGAGCTTGGAGAGGATATGGTTTTATGTAGATGGTAACAGTACAACTAATGACTGCTAGTTGAATGAATGTCTTAGTTCCCATATTCTTCTTAAGAAATAACAGTAGTGCCCTTTGGGTCACAGAAGTGCTCTGGGTTGGTTTTTTTTTTGGGGGGGGGTTGGGCACTCTCTTTCAGATCCTCAGGTAGGGTTCACGGGACAAGTATAACCTTGGAAGTGAATCCAGGAAGAAGAAGGTGAAACCACACAAGTGCTGAAGTCTTGTTTTGAAGGTGGCAGCTGGGAGTAGGGAAGAAGATATGATCACCTTCAAAAGTCTAACCCAACCAAATCCTACACCTTCACACCCCTTGCCCCACATTCATTCACATCTAAGAGCCAGCACCTCAGCTACCTGGTTACCATGCACCCCAAATGTGTGAGAGACTGCAAATGAGCGTAGACTCACGCCATCAGACTCCTAGGTGTGTCCAGAGGGTAGGTGCTGGTCCACAGTCTCCCCAAATTTAAAATTCAAAGTGCTGTGGAAACCCAAAGGTTTTTTGTTTCATTTGATAAAAACTCATTTGGCCTAAAAACCTGACTGAACTGATATAAAGCTGTTTTATAGTGTTTATTTATCCTACTTGGCGTGACAAGTCATACATTTTGCAGCAGGAGTGTGGTGTGTTTGATTATAGGGTACTGTCCGGACCCCAGTGGAGGGGGGTTACCTTACGTGTGTACACTGAATAATTAATTCCGAATTCCAAACACACCTGGCATTCAGATTCTAACTAAGGGGGACAGTGGTCCATTTTACTATCAAGTTCTTATAAGTGGGATTAAGGGATCATAATAAAAGAAAACTTAAGCATGATAAAAACGATGACCCCAGCAGTGTGAAGTGTGATCCTTTGATGGTGGAAACAGCAAATGGTTTTTGAGTGCCTGCAACACTGCCAGTGTTCTAGACACTGAGGATGGAGCGATGGGGGGTGAAGGTCTTACTCACAGAGCCGACGATCGTTTATTTTTATTTTATAAAGAATGCAATCACACATGGATGTGCAGATCTGAAGCACTGAAAGGGCAGACAAACTCGAAGCGTTTCTTTATAGGTACAGGCATTGTAAGTGACTTTTTTCATCTCCACATTTCCAAAATTTCCTGCAACACTCAGCGCTCATAATTTACTTAGTTAAAAAAAGCGAGGGGAACCGGGATGGCTCAGTGGGTTAAGCGCTCACTTTGCAGCGCCAGGGACGGGGATCGAGTCCCAGCCCCGGCCCGTGGGGAACCATATGCTAAACTGGGAGCTCCCCCAGTTCAGTTCTCTGTATTTGTATCTCTCTCTCTCTCTCTCTCTCTCTCTCTCTCTCTCTCTCTCTCTCTCTCTCTCTCTCTCTCTCTCTGTCAAAAATAAATAAATAAAATAATAATAATAATAAATTATCAGTTAAAAAAAAAAAGCGAGAGAAGGATGACCTTTAGGCATTTCTGCGGACCAGGCCCGAGCCGCCCACGGCTGCCGCAGTAGGGTTGGCGCTGGAGCTGCAGCGCGGAGGCTGCATCAGCAGAGGGCGCTGCGCCCGCGCGGCTGGGGTGGGGCAGGGCCGCGGCGCCGCTCCTCCCAGCAACGCCTCCCGGAGGGCGCGGCCTCCCGGCGTCCCCCGCCCGCGGGTCGCCCAGGAGGGGCGGCCACCGCGCCGCTGCGGCCTCGCCCCGTGGGCCGGGCGGACCCGGGCGCGGCGGGCAGGGCCGGGCTGACCCGCCCTAGCCACGCGGGAGGGGCGCGGGCCGGGAGACGTGACCCCGAGACGCGGGCTGCGCTGGGAACAGGCGCGGGAGGGGAGGCCGCGTTCCCGGACACCTGGGCCTGGGCTCCCCGCGCCGAGACCGCTCGCCCGGGGCTGCCCGCGGCGGGGCCTGCCCGCCCTCAGGACGCGGGTGGGAACGGACGGAATCCCAGGCCCCGCTGGGTGCCAGGGGCAGCTCTGCCCAGCCTCCGTCTTCTAATATGTGAATTGGTTAAACTCCCCGGTGCGCCCGCAGTCCTCCACACCAGGAGGAGAGGCCAGGAGAATCCCAAAGGAGCGCAGACTCCCTAAATCCAAGAAAGCCATCTCGCGGCGCCTCTTCTGCATCTCCCAAGACCTTTGAGGTTCTCGTGCCCTCATTTTGCCGAGGGAAGGTTACCCTTCATAACGCCCTCTTCTGCGATGGGGAGTCAAAGGGAGGGCAGAAACATGCTAGTGACACACCTTCCTGTTTGGTTTAATGTTCAAACCCCAGGATTAACTGTGGCTGTTCTAGGGCTCTTGATTATAAAGTTTTTGAGATAAAAGACTAAAAATTCCCAGATCTTAAGCGTCAAAAGACCTCACTACTTTTATCTGCTGCGTTTTCAGATTCCAATCCCAACTGTGTCACTGTGGCTGCTTCACCAAGTTATTCAATGTCTCAGCCCCAGTTTTCTCAGCTGTCAAATGGGAATAAGACTGCTTGATGGTGACAGGGTCAGGTGTTTAAGATGAATCTCCAGCTTTCATAGACTCAGGAGTCCTTTAGGCAATGCTATCATTTGTTGGGAGATTCTTCCTATAGTTCTAATTTCCCCCCGACTCAAGGCCATATTTCTGTTTCTCAATCCTGGGAGAGCACAGCGCATCACTCCCTTGTCAACTAATGTCATTCACCTTGCAGCAGGGAGGCCACCGCTGAGTTCCTCAGCCTGCCCTTCCTTACACATGGCCTCAGATGTGGCTTTACCATCCTCGCCAAAGCCTGCAGATTGGGGTGGGAGTGGGTGGACAAATGCTGAGAGTTGTGAGGGACAGGCTTGGAGCCCTTTCCCCTCAGTCTGTGAAAGTAGTAGCAAAACAGGAGGAAGGGAATGCTCACTGAAAACTATCCCTAAGATGAGGCGATTTATCTCAAGACATTCACAAGAACCTTTGGGGCAAGACTCATCATCTCCATTTTGCCATTAAGAAAGTAGACAATCGGGGGAAGCTGGGATGGCTCAGCAGGTTGAGCGCTCGCTTTGCAGCCCCGGAGACCAGGGATCGAATCCCGGCTCCGGCCTATGCGGACCCATATGCTGAACTGGGGTGTCCCCCCAGTTCAGTTCTTGCCAGGGCCTATGTGGGAGCCCCCGGCCCAGTTCCTGCCCTGCATAGCCCCACGCCCACCTGTGTAGTGAAACTATATGGAAAACTAATGCTGTCAACTATGGAAACTGCTCTGGTCCCTCCTCCTTCTCTCTGCCTCTCTCTGTTTGTCTCTGTCTGTCAAAAACCAATAAAAATAAATCTTAAAAAAAAAAAAAAAAGAAAGTAGACAATCTGTTTTCCAGGTCCCTAATCTGTCAGCCAGGTCCCCCCACCCCCAACGCCCCTCTGAGGGCCAGTGTTGCAGGAGATGTTCCCAGCTCCACCTAGGCTCCCTTTCAGGTTTGCAGAGACTATGTTTCCCATAGTCGCCTGGTTCTCCTGCACTGAGGGTTCTGGTATTATCACTAGCTTGAAAGGCCAGTTGGCTCTTGGGAAACAAACAGAAGCGTCACCCTCCCTTCCTGTTGGAAACTTTTGGCAGAGTGGATGCCTGGGAAACACATTTTAAATCCAGCCTCAGGGAGTCCAACTGCTCCTGGAAATCTGCCAAAGCCACTGTCAGAGCGGTCTGAAGGCCTGGAGGCCCTGCTGAGTGTGAG
This sequence comes from Craseonycteris thonglongyai, assembly GCA_004027555.1. NCBI lineage: Eukaryota > Metazoa > Chordata > Mammalia > Chiroptera > Craseonycteridae > Craseonycteris > Craseonycteris thonglongyai. Next base: position 5,711 of record PVKE010010569.1, on the reverse strand, counting down.
CCTGACCCCACACTCTCAGTGGAGACCGTCTGCATCAGGGGTTGTGCTCCCTGGGTGCCCACTGAAAGAATGCTGATGGGGAAGCCGGAATGGCTCAGTGGGTTAAGTGCTTGCTTTGCAGCCCCAGAGACCAAGAATCGAATCCCAGGCCTGGCCCATGTGGGCCCATATGCTGAACTGGGATGTGCTTCCCATGCAGGAGGCCCCCACTTCGGTTTTCAGCCCCCGCCCACCTGTGTGGACCAAAACCATGTCGAAAACTGATGACATACAACTATGGAGACTGCTCTGGGCCCTTCCCCTTCTTTCTGTCTCTGTCAAAAACAATAAAATAAATCAAAAGAAAGAAAGAAAAAGAATGCTGATGCCTGGGCTCCACCCCAAACAAAATCAAAGGGGGGGGGGGTTGCATCAAAATTTTAGTTTTCCAAAGCACCTGGTGGATAATTCAATGTGCTCTAGGGGTGAGAAAAACAGAGATTGATCAGTACAGACCAAAGGACAGAAAAGGAAAGTATTTTGAAATCTGAACAAAAGAGGATTTGCATAAGACACCAACTAATAGAAGCCATGCAAGGCAGGGAGGTTCCTGCAGCTGTGACAGAGCAGGGCTGTGGAATTCTTGAAAGGAGTCATCTGTCTGGGAACTGGCATGACTCGATGCCCAGGGGGCAGAGGGCTCCAGGTCCCTCTGGGCCACTGTGCCTGTTCCTGAGACCCACATTCGTGCTGCTGGGCCAGGCTGCTGACGTTCCTGTGAGCTTTAGTTCTTCTAGTCCAAAGTGATTGCTTGCCATTCCCAGAACTCCCTCTGCTCTTTCCTGCTTCTAGGTTTTGGTTCCAGGCATTTATTTCTGCCCGGAATGTCTTTTCCCATCTGCTCAAATCCTTCTTCAAGGTTCCTGCACTAATGCCAGCTCCACCTGGCAGCCTCCACAAGGGCTGTGTGCGCCTGTCACCCTAGCCCCCTCCCATTTTGCCACTGCTCTAGGTGTGCCCAGGGTTGTCTCCCTGCACCAGGTTGCAGATGCAGGAGGGGTGAGGACTCACCAAACTCCTCGGGGCCCCTTCCTCCCCTACCTGTCACTGAGGGTGGGGGGCACCTTGCAGAGGAGCCTCATACATTTCTTAAATGCAGTATTTGGCCCTGCTCCAGGACAGGGTGGACAGTCACACAGAGAAAGGCTTTCTGCTCAGGGCACGTCCGGATAGTTCTCTGGCCCTCGGCTTCACTTTCCGCGTGCCTCGGGACCTGCGGTTACCCAGCGGTGACAGGAAGGAGCCGGGCCTGGCCCTGACCCAGCTCCTGGTGTCTACGGCCCCCGTGCAGCTGCCTCTGGAGAGGGCCGGGGTGGTGAGGCCGGAATGAAGGCGTCGCGGCCCTGGCTGTCAGCGCAGCCTCTTTCCACAGACAGACCGAACGTCTTAAAGGGAGGGGGGACCCCGCGACCTGGGGCGCCGCTAAGGCCCCGGCTGGTGCCTCGGAACCGCCTTTCCCCCACAGCAGAGCGCGTGCGACACCGGGAGGGGGAGTCTCCCTCACCCCGGCTGGGGCCACGCGGCTCAGCAAGATTGCGGAAGGGGAGGAGGCCCGGGAGGCGGCTCGCCAGTGGCGGAGGGTGGGGCACTGGTTTCCTCCTTTTGTCGCCCGCCCGCGCTGCAGGTGACCCCGGCAGCCACCAGCCATCCGCGCCCCGCCCCTGCTGGCCCCGCGCCCCCGCAGCGCCCCCGCCGCAGCCACGTCCTTGGGGTTTTCCGGCTCGACGGCCCGGCTTCTCCCCGCCCCGCCGGGGGGCCGCACTGCAGGGCCTCCCGATGAGTCAGCGGGAGCCGGGAGCCCCCAGCCGCCCCGGGCATCGGCTCCGGTGACGCAGCGTGACTCCCGGGCGCCTGGGCAGCCGCCGCCGCCGGAGCGGGAGCGCGCAGCGCAGCCTCCGGCCGCCCGCCCGGGCCCTGCTGGGGGCCCCGCACCCTGCTCCTCCCGCGGGGCCCTGCTGGGGGCCCCGCACCCTGCTCCTCCCGCGGGGCCCTGCTGGGGGCCCCGCACCCTGCTCCTCCCGCGGGGCCCTGCTGGGGGCCCCGCACCCTGCTCCTCCCGCGGCGCCCGGGCCCTGCTGGGAGCCCCGCACCCTGCTCCTCCCGCGGGGCCCGGGCCCTGCTGGGAGCCCCGCACCCTGCTCCTCCCGCGGCGCCCGGGCCCTGCTGGGAGCCCCGCACCCTGCTCCTCCCGCGGCGCCCGGGCCCTGCTGGGAGCCCCGCACCCTGCTCCTCCCGCGGCGCCCGGGCCCTGCTGGGAGCCCCGCACCCTGCTCCTCCCGCGGCGCCCGGGCCCTGCTGGGAGCCCCGCACCCTGCTCCTCCCGCGGGGCCCTGCTGGGAGCCCCGCACCCTGCTCCTCCCGCGGCGCCCGGGCCCTGCTGGGAGCCCCGCACTCTGCTCCGCCCCCAGCGCCGCCTGCACTCTCCTCCCTCCCGTCCCCCCACTCCCCGGGCCGCACTCCAAGCTGACATCAGACGCTGGCCGCCCGGCCACCCTCTGAGTCAACAGTTTCCGAAGCGGAGCCTGCTGCCAGGGGCGGGAGAAAGCGCGGCCTCCGGGGGAAGCAGGGGGAAGCGCGGGGGAGGCGGGCAGGCTCCGGTCTGGCAGCCGCGGGAGGGTGGAGGTGGGTGGGGACGAGCGGAGCTCTTACGGGAAGGCACGGTGGGGGTGGTAGGGGGAAAGGGTGAAAACCAGCCCGGAGCTGCCGCCCCAGCCACGTGCTGGAGCCCGCAGTGGCTGGCTGGCTGGACCGCCCGGAGTGGCTCAGGGAGGGGCAGGGGGAGGCCCTTGCTGGGAAAGGCCCCTGGCCAAGTGTCTAGGGGAGGAAAAGAACCGTTGCTGGACACCCTCGGCCCCAGGACACCAGAGAACATTTGTGTCTGGATGATTCGGCCCAATTCCCCTTGACGGGGGCAGCTCTGGCTAAACCTGAGGGCTGGCCCTGCGTGCTTGGGGTTGAACCTGAAGAAATGCACTGGTATAACCTAATTTGGGGGGCTGCCCCCCACCTCACACTCTTCAAAGCAGATGTAGGTTCTAGCGTGCAGGGCTTTGAGAGCCTCAGTAAACTGAGTATGGGTGGCAGTTTAGAGAAGGGGTCAGGGTGGTAGAAAGAAGGAAGAAAGCATAAAAAGAGGGAAGAAGAAATTTAAGAACATGCAAAAGACATAGCTGGAGTCTGGATAGGTGAGTTCCCTACTACCTGAGAATTTAGGCCCAAGCCCCCTGATGAAAAATGAAAATGGATTCACTGTGGGAAGGGATGAGGGGTGTTATGAAGGGGTCTGGGCTGCTCCCTGGGAGCTATGGGCTACCACTGAGTTGTTGACTAACTACTTGAGGAGGCTGTATCCTATGGTTCTAGGATGCTCAAAGAGGGCAAAAGACCCTTTAAAAAGCACCCACCTGAAGGGGCCTAAGTGGAGCCTGGAAACTTCTTTAACCCTTCCTTGCCCATGTCAGACAGGAAGGAAGAGAGAGGAGCCAGGAGGACAGAACAGCCAACCTCCACAGGGGTTCGGTTTCCTCCCCTCCCACTCCATTCCACTTCCACCATCCCGTGTCCCCCAGATAAGCAAGACATAGATGTCATTGGTGGCTTCTGGCTGGAATTCACTCAGTTTCTTTCCAGATATGACTTGCTGTTCTTCCCACAGCCCCTGCTCAGCATATGATGCCAGCCCCAGGAAGGGCGGTGTCCATGTCTCCCCTTGCAGGCAGGAGTAGCACGACAGCTGGGTGGACAAAGCCCGTCTGGATCTGTCCAGAGCTGTTAGTCAGGGCCCATGTGAGCTGCTTCTTGCCCCATGTGACCCTCATTCAGAGCAGGAGCTCTGCGGCCTTCTCCTTGGGCAGCCTTTTCCCAAGTGTGCGGGTGGGCGGCTCATTTCTGCCAATCCATTGCAGCTCAAAATAGCCTTGAACCAGACTTCTGAGAAGCCCTGTGCTTCGGGCCTCTGTAGAAAAGAGTGAAAAATGACAGCTCTTGGGAAACAAAAGGGTCTAATTTGCTGAGATGGGACAAGATGCAGAGCCCTGACATCGGAGGGCAGAAATAGTGGCCATGGGTTTTTGAAAGCGGTAGTGGTGGCAGGTCCCAGGCCCTGTGAGGTTGCCCTTCGGGAAAGTTGGCAGACTGGACCAGTGGGAATTATCCTGGGGGTGAAGGCCAGGTGCAGGAGGGTGCTGTGGCCGGATGCTTAAGCCACAAACACTGCAACCCCCAACTTCCACATTTGCTTTTCAGGCTGAGAACTCTCTTGGTGGGGGTTGCCTCCTGCACCGTTTCACATTCTGATTTTTCATAGTCTGGCTTTGGCCCCCAGATCAGGCGCCACGTTCTCTGTGAAGCTGCTTTCTTTTATTCCACCGACAGTGCACTTAGGCCCCGGGCACCTCCACATAACCCTTACCATACTTTGCTTGACCTGAGAGATTTTGCTGTATATTCAACTTCCCTCTCCACCCAGAAGCCCCGTAGGAGGCCCCGAGTTTTGTCTTTGCAGCTCCCTCTTGGTGGAACTTCTGGGGAAGAGCATTAGCTGTCAGCTCTGACCTGCTCTGCCCCACGTGTGGCCTTAGGGCTTCCCGTTTGCTGTGTCTGCGTCCCTGAGAGCCTCATCTTGGGTTTTGACCCAGCCTGCTTTTTGCCTGACAGTTCAACTCAGGCTTTGGGACACTGATTGACTCCTGGCAACCATTAGGCAGGAAAAACCTTCATTCCCTCCATTAGCAATTGGAACTAGTGGGGAGGGTCTATGGAATATACATGTACCTCACTAAAGCCAGCCAGTTGTGTGTAAATCCACATTCAGGAATACAGGTGGACCTCACTAAAGCTAACATGTCAGGTATAAATCTACATTCATACAACAAACAAATTAGGGGCTTCACAAAACTTGTTTTCAAAGCATACCATTGAATATAAGATTGAATATAAGATTCCTCTCATTCCTTACAACCTTGGGAACAGATGTAGAAAGTAAGAGAAGATTAGGAGATCAATTAGGGATCAGACAATTTTCAGGGGTCATGAAACAAATGTCTATTATTACAGATGCCAAAAAAGCTGGAGATGAAAGTGAGCTGGACTAGGAACATCTGCCACAAACACTTGGCAGAAGTCCCTAAAACATCTGCTGTCCCTGGGTAGCATTTATCACTCCACTGAGACACTAACCTTTTCAAGCCATCCTTGACCACGTCACAGAGCAGAGGGTGCGGGACTCTGTGCTCGGATGTTTTGGATTCCACCTCTGGCTCTGCCATGTCTGAGTTCTGCTACCTTGGGTCACCTGCTTACCTGTCTGTGTCTTGGCTTCTTTACCTGTAAAATAGAGATTGTTATACCTACCTCTTAGGGCTCTTGTATGGACCAGAGGATGTGACATCTGTGGGCACTCAATAAAGGTAGTTTAACATTTTCTAGACTTTCTAACTATGGGGATAACTTCCTACACCCATGTAATCTCCATCTGGGCTTCTTTTGACCCAGGTTCTGTCCAGGGTCAAGAAGGTGAACCTGAGAGAGCAAGTCATTCTTTCAGAAGCCACAGGAGAAAAGACCAACATTTCTAGAAGATATTAAATAGCAAAACTGACCAACGAGTTGCGGCTTTAGGGCCTGAGGGAAACCTGATAATGAATCAGGATGAGGCCTAATCAGTGACAGCG
>PVKE010010568.1:0-42169 GCA_004027555.1 Craseonycteris thonglongyai | reverse complement strand
CATTTACCTTTTGATAGGCCATCTTTTTACCTGTGAAAAACAAAGAGAAGTATATATTTTTAAGATAAACAATAAAAAAAACCTCCAAGGTAAAAACAAAACAGGAAAATACATTATAAGTCCATAAAATTTTAATGATTGAAATCAGCAGAAATGCATGGCCCCTATAGAAAAATAACACATTCATATAATTTTATTTATGTTAATTATTTATGTTTTTCTGTGGATGTTACTATTGAAAAAAAAAAGTAGACAAAAAATAAAATTAGAAGACACTTTGTGGAAAAGCCTATGAGAAAATAAAACACCCATACACAATCAACCTTAAAAAATGTGGAGAAGAAAAAAAACAGTCACAAATACACATTTACATTCAGGATAATGTATTATAATGAAGAAAAAATTTAAGTTTGAACATTTTCAAATTCACTTTTAAGAAAACCTGGGGAAGCCGGGATGGCTCAGTGGGTTAAGCGCTCACTTTGCGGCGCTGGGGACAGGGGATCGAATCCCGGCCCCAGCCTGTGTGGAACCATATGCTGAACTGGGAGCTCCCCCAGTTCAGTTCTCTCTCTGTCAGTGTATATTTCTCTCTCTGTCATAAATAAATAAATAAATAAATAAATAAATAAATAAATAAATAAATAAATAAATAAAATATATTTGGGGAAAAAAAAAGAAAACCTAAAGTCAGAAGGAATAAAACTGCTTTTTGTTAAGGGGCGTGAGGAAATAAAAGATCCTGGGATGACTTACATTGCCAGAAGTAATACAAAAAATACAAATCCAGGATAAGAATTGTCAGAACAACTAAATAAAGTAGCAATTCTACAGAAGCACAAGGAGCAAAATATGGCACATTACATAGTCATGAGCAATCAACAGGATTGGATAAATTTAAGGCTACCACAGAAGACCAAGATGTTCCATGAAATTAGTGACACAAATTGGCCTGAGTTATTGAAGTTTAAGTAAAAGTCTGGGATGGCATCCATCCAAAGAAAGAAGCCTTTTGCCAGGCTAAGAGAGTTTGATTTTATAACCTTGTTACAGGAGTGGCAGATGGAAGTTTTTCTCCCTACACAGTTCTGGATGAGTTTGTTGTATCCTGCAGAGTGGTATTAGGATAACTAGGATAATTAACTATAAGGGGTCTCCATTCTGCATTCAGTAACCCACTGATATGTTATAGGTGCAGATTAAGTGTATTTGTAACTAAATTTTCTGTATATTAGATATGTCACCCCAGCTGGACTCTAAAATCCCTCACTGTGTTTTATGACTTTTCTATGTGTTCTACTGTGGGCAAAGAAAAGAGCTCACCTGACAATTGATTAACCAACTGTCTTAGGTCCAGTGGTTGACAAATGAATACTAATGAAAAAGAGACAAACAAGGACTTCATGAAAGGTAGTGTCATTATGCAAGAACTATGGGTACGTACATCGACAGTCATGGCTGGCAGAATCCCATATAAATTAAAATGTTTTGAATGTTTAATAAAGTTCAAATAATAAACCCACATGTACATAGGCAACTAATTGTCAACAAAGGAGTCAATAGCATACAGTGGATACAGTGGAGATAGAAAAGCCTCTTCAGCAGGTGGTATTAGAAAAATTAGAAAGCCACACAGAAAAGAATAGAGTGTTAACACCATATACAAAAATTAACTCAAAGTTGTTTAAAGACTTAAAAATAATACCTTAAACAATAAAATACATAAAAGAAAACATAGGTACTAAATGCATGGACCCTGTTCTCAAAGAGGTTTTTGTAAACTTGACCCTAAAGGCAAGTAAAAGCAAAAATAATGATTATGACTACATCAAAATAAAAACCTTTGCACAGCAAAAACAAAAACAAAACCAAACAAAAAACCCACTAACAACTAGACAAAAAAGACAAATAACAGGAAATGATATTTGCAAATAACACCTCCATCAAGGTGCTAATATCCAAATTATATAAAAATGTCATACCACTCAATAACAATAACAACAACAAGAACAAAATCTAATTTAAAAATGGACAGAAGATCTGGACAAACAAATTTCCAAAGAACTACAAATGGCCAACAGATATATGAATAGATGCTCAAATTTACTTGTTTTAAAGGAAATGTAAATCAAAACCACATTGAGATACCACCTCACACATGTTAGAATGGCTATTATCAACAGGACAAGTAATAACAAGCATTAGAGAGGTTGTGGGGGAAAAGGAACCCTCACTCACTGCTGATGGGTATATAAACCAGTACAGCCACTATGGGAAAGAGAAAGGAGGTTCCTCAAAAAATTAAGAATAGAATTATCATATGAATCATTAATCCCTCTTCCATGTATCTACCTGAAAAAATTAAAAACATTTGATCATCAAGATACATGCACCCTTATATTCACTTCAACATTATTTATGGTAGCCAAGACATGGAAACATCCTAGTGTCCCTCAGCAGATAATTGGAAAAAGAAGATGTGGCACATACATACAAAAAAGTACTATTTAGGCATAAAAAGGCTGAAATAGGGATGTTGGGATGGCTCAACAGGCTGAGTGAACATTTGCCTTGCATCTGCAAGGTCTGGGGATCAAATTCTGGCCCCAGCCCTGGCCGATGCAAACCCACATGCCAAACTATAGCGTGTAACTTGTAACCACCAGGATTACAGTGCAAGTTCTCGCTTTCCATACAGAAAGTTCCCAGTTGGTTCCACCCCAGGCAGCCTCACATCCACATATGTGGAATGAAACTATGTCAAAAAACAAAACAAAACAAAACAAAAACTGATGATGTACAACTACAGAGATTGCTTTGGGCCTTCCCCACTTCTCTGTGTGTATGTGTGTGTCTCTCTCTCACCTCTCAAACAATAAAATAAATCTTTTAAATAAATAAACAAAGAAATAACTACATAAATATATAAATACATAAATAAAATATTGCCAGTTGCAACAACATGACTGGATCTTTTAGAGTATTATGCTAAGTGAAATAGGTCATACAGAAAGAACAAGGACCACCTGACTTCACGCACATGTGGGATATAAAACAGAAAGCAACAAACAAACAAAATATAAAACAAGCAAATTAATAAAGAGAGACAATGGTATAGTGGTTACCAGAAGGGAAAAAGGAATGGGGGTTTGGAGATGAAAAGGGTAAAGGGAGTCAAATAAATGCTGACTGAAGAAAGTTAGACTTTAGGTGGTGAGTACACTATGCAATATACAGATAATATATTAGTGCATTGTATACTTAAAACTTATGTAATGTTATTTACCAATATTATCCCAATAAATTTAATTTAAAAATACAGTTTATGTATAATTAAATATTAAACTTCACAAAATAAAAATTGTAATTCTGACTAGATTTCTCGTCTGCTACCCTATAAACTAGAATCTGTTCTTACCAAGAGTTGACTCAATAAATATGAGTATCTAATGCATATGAGGTGCTAGGATAAGCAATAAAGACAAAGATAAATGGGTCCCTATTTCTTAAGTAGGGTACAATCTAATCAGAGAAACAAACACATGAACAAACCAGTGAGTCAAATAAAATATGCAAAGTGCAAAAGAGACTCAGGGGTGATTGATTCTATCAGAGACTAAGGGAAAGAATTCCTCAAGTGACTTCTGAGGTGTTTTTGAGAAACTGGAGGAGTTAACTAAGTCAGACCAGTGCTGTGAGAGGAGGGGATAATCTACAAGCATACAGAGCAATAAGAAGACTGGTGTGTGGATCACCTAAAAAAAACCAGATTGGTGTGTTCTGGCTGCAGATGGAGCACTTGAACCAAAGATTCTGAGAAAAATCAAGGAAAAGTGATCTTGGATAACCCAGTCTTCATCTGTGAAATGGGCACAATAATAATATAAACCTTATATTATAATTAGGATTAATTGAGACAGTGAACCTAACATATCCATTGACTGTTGTATGAGATAGAAATGACATGTCTGGTATTAGAAGAAGGAGGGCATCAAAGATTGTTGGAAGAAATAAAATGAGTTCAATAATGGAGAAGAAATTACATAATTGTTCAAGACACTGCAAAGAGGAAGGGGTTGCTTAATACTCATGAACACCTACACACATACTTACCTATATGACAGTTATTGATTTCCTTAATTTTTTTTAACATTTAGCCTATATGAAGAGACTAAAATATATATTTAAAAAAGCACAGATGACATGCCAGCTGTGATCATGCAGGTATTTATTTATTTGGTAGTATGTATGAGAAAGCCTCTTCATACATTTTCTTTTTCCTTCCCTTTATCAATTCTGCTTGACCTCATTTACAAAAAGATTCAAAAATGTGCAGCATTCGAATTCTGTCTTTGCTCACATCAAGAAAATCAGAGAAAGGAAGTAATAATATATGAAGTTAGTAATAATTATTCAGACTGGTTAAGGGAAGATTGATTTACCAATAGAGAAAGAATCCAAATCACACTTGGTTAAAAAAATATAGAAGAAAAAGCTAGAGGATAGAAGAAAAAAAACAAAAAAAACAAAAAAAAGCCTTTAATAATTAGAGATAAAGAATCTCTAAAATCCATAATTCTAACATTCTCATAATATGAAAGTGGAAACTGAGGCGCAAAATTGAAGAACTCTGTTAACACTGAGAAAGTAATGTTTAGGTACACATTTCTTAAAGTGATTGATTTTCTAAAAATAAGAGACTGAAAGCTTGGTAGCAAACTAATAGTAAATGCTTGACAATTCAATCTATTTTAATATACATTATAAAACACTGTAATTTCTTAGTACTAGTTAAAGTTTTTCTTATTTGGCTTAAACATCAATAAATAACTATCTTATAACAACTATATTTACCTTTTTAAGAGTTCAGGTCATGCATTATTGATAAATTTACTTAAACCTGTCCCAATGTAGTTTTCTTGACTTTTTTCCCTCTCATTTTAATGAGTCAGCGTCTCTTTTTCTAAAGCCTTTTTTAAAAATTGAATTATAGAGAATAGTTTATATTAAAGGAATACTTGGAAAATAGGAGTTACTACAGAAATGTGAGCCCTCTAATTCTGACCTCTAATATAAACATTCAAAGTCAATTCTCTACAAATCACTTAAAAATCAATGCAATGATGTGGCAGAGTTTTCATTTCTAGCCTGACAATAGTCATTCCATCATACGCACATCAGCAATTTAACGCTTTTCAAATATCAGACAGAACCATCAATTAGAATGTAATGCAGATACAGATATTAACTCCTCATCATGATGGATATCTGCCTGACAACCTTACTATGACTTTGGATTCATTACACATTTATAAGTTTTCACTAAATTCTACCTTTCAGGAGAACAATATCTGGGTCAAAAGTGGAGGGAACCACTTGATGCAATATTTTTCAAAGTACCGTAAGTATGTGCTAATATATACAATGAAGAATGTTCATGTTTTTTAGTTAGAAAGGAAGGAAGGAAGGAAGGAAGGAAGGAAGGAAGGAAGGAAAGAAGAAAGGAAGAAAGGAAGGAAGAAGGAAAGAAAAAGATAAGATACCTTATGGTACAATAAGGAAAGATAAGATAGATAGATACAGACAGACAGACAGACAGATAGATAGATGAGGGCTGTCCGGAAAGTATCCAGTCATGTAACTAGTCTAGTAATAATGACAATGGCTGGATTTTTCCCTGAAAGCCTACACAAATCCATTTCTTTAAAATTATCTTGCTTTAATATAACAGTATAGTTTTTACAAAAATATAGCATAAATCTCTGCCATGGCAGTTTTGTTTCACTTAATCTACCTAAAAAAAAAAAAAAAAAACACTAAAATAAAACTGCAAAATAAACTACTAAGTAAATAAACATTGATAACATATTAACTTTTGCGTCAGCACAAATTATGCCATGGCTCCCACAAAGAATGTAGCTTTCTTTTTTTTTTAATACCTATGCCCTGTGAGACAATTTAAAGGCATACCTTTTACCAGAATGTTTCAATTCTGAAGTGCAATGAAAATATTATCTTATAAAAAAAAATCTTCAGGAAAATCATCATGTATCATATAATTATGCCATTCAACACATATATTTTCTATTATTACTAGTGCACAAGATTAATTTACAGTAATATTACTTTACAGTTACTCTTTGAGTAACTTAAAAAACACATGTAGTTAATTTTAGAATCTACCACATAAATCTTTCTCTAAAAGAGATGTATTTTGTTGTAAGCAAGGTCACAGAAACTTGTGCATTTCTTTAAACAGAAATATCTGTGATATCATTACATTTTCTGTTGTGCAGCTTGATCTTTTTTATAAAATGCAATTTTTATGAAATATAGAATATTTTATTTATGTTTTCTATATTCTTATTAGTTTATGTGAGATTTTTCCCTATACAGATCCACACCAAAGTCTAAACTGTAAAATTTAATATATTAACATTTATCTTTTATATAAAGTAGTCCTCTCTTATCTGCAGGAGATATAGTCCAAGAACCCCCAACATATGACTGAAACCACAGATAGTACAATACCCAGTGCATACTGTTTTTTACTAAACATACATACTTATAATAAAGTTTAATGTATAAATTAAGTACAGTAAGAGATCAACAAATAATAAAATAGAATATTTATAGCAATATATAATATAAGTTATGTTAATGTTATCTGTCTCTCTCAAAAATTTAACTTTTGAAAAATTTTCCCCAAATTTCCACTCACAAAATTAGCACCTTTTCTATTTTAACTAGCACATATCATATACTGTGGTCATAACTTTTGCACTTTTGAGGTGCTACAGAAAAACTAGCATAGATTTCTTTTTCCTTTTTCATAATTTCACACATAGAAAATTTGTCCTTACCACAGTTCTTAGCAACCTCAGCATTTACATTTTTGTCTTTTGTAATTAAGTAGAAAGCTTTCATCTTTTCACTTAAAGTGAGTGCTTTGCATCTTCTCTTTTGGCATATCCGAATTGGCAGCATCAAAACTCTTGTACTTTGCAGCCATTAGTAAATAAAATAAATGTTACTTGAAAATAAGCACTGTGATACCAAGATAGTATATCTGATAACCAAGATGGCTACTAAGTGACTAATAGGCAGGTTGCGTACACAGCGTGGAGAAACTGGACGAAGGGATAATTCACATCCTGGGCAGGACAAAACAAACAGCAAAAGATTTCATCCCATTATTCAAAAGGTCAAATACCTTAAAATGTTGAACTGCTTATTTCTGAAAGTTTTCACTTAATATTTTCAGACCACAGTGGATTTTAGGTAACAGACACCATGGGAAGCACAATCATGAATACAGGGAAACTATTTTACACTTATCCCTTTATAAAGAAAACAGATACAGTTTGAACTAAGATTTTTTTTCCCCTAGACTATGACAGACTTAGATCAATAAAAAAATTAATTATATTCTTGCTTAGCATATAATTAATTTAAAAATAAATTGATACTCCTGAATGCTTTATCTCACACACTTTCAGTGGCTGAAAATAAGTAAATTATACAGAAATAAAAGATGAGTATAGAAAAAGGGCTGAATTTTAATATGTAAAATACAGTTTTGGGGGAAGCCAGGATGGCTCAATGGGTTTAAGTGCTCACTTTGCAGCCCCGGGGACCGAGGATTGAATCCCGGCCCCGGCCCCGGCCCATGCGGACTCATGTGATGGGCTGGGGAGTGCCCCAAGTTCGGTTCTCAACGGTGTGAGACCCCAGCCCAGTTCCTGCCCTTTGCAGCCCCGCACCCACCTGTGGAATGAAACTATGCGGAAAAACCAATGATGTGCAATTATGGAGACTGTTCGGGGCCCTGCCCCTTCTCTATGTCTCTGTATCTCCCTCTCTCTCAGTCAAAAACAATAAAAAAAAAATCTTTAAAATACAGTTTTTGGCTGCTGCAGATCTTGCCTAAAGCAATGAATGGAAAATATTTTAGATGATAAATAAATGTTAAACAACAGTTTCATTTAATAAATTATGTTAGTAATGCCACTTAGAAACATAGTAATCACAGCATTATTACTTTCTTTCTTAGTAATCATAAAAACAGAATTTATTGCATGAATGTCCTAACATTAGCAATCTCTAAATTAGTAGACTATACTCAGACTACTTGGTTCAAATTCTAGCTAAGATATGTAATTTAGATCAGTTATTTAATATCTTTATGTTTAGATTTCCCATTTGTAAAATGAAAATAATAATGGCACTGCATTTGTAGCATAGCATTACTATGGTTAAATGAGATAAATTATTAAAGGCACCTATAACAAGTTCTAACAGATTGTAAGTAACCCACTAATAAAGGATCATTCCAGATATTCTATAGAGTTTAAAAAATTAAAAATATTTCGAGTTTACAACTTTAAAGTACAACCTTGATTAAATTATTATCAGGGTACTTCAATAACAAAACCTGGAGATAAAGAGAAATGTAGTGGTATACTCCAGCACTTTTGAGAGTAGGAAGCATCTATTAAACATTAGCTAAGATTCACATAGATAAGCGGGAAATGTGGCTAATGTTTATACAAAAGTTATTATATTTTAGTTACAACCACCAATTCTGTCTTGTTTTGGCAGAGTTGATTGTCTTTTTAGTCTACTTAAAATAAGTACAACAGAGTTTTTCCATAATGTTGAAGAGTTCAGTTTAATAATTTCAGAAATTAGTGATGATTAATCATGAACAGAAGTTATATGTCTGTTTTAGGAAAATATGTTTGTCATAGGGTTGACATGATCCATTGATTATGATAATAGCAATAGTATTTTAATTCAAATAGTATAAAACACTGTAGATCCTATTAGAAGTAGGAATCATCTAAAAACTTCCCCATTTGCAAAAGTTATTTTACAAGTAAAATAAATAAATTGGATCTGATAGGTTAAGTTTAAAACATAAGACAGAATCTCAATTTCCTATGACAGTTCTATGATTGAATCTTTATTGTACAATGAGAAAAAAATATATTCATATAGTATTTCCTAAAGCTTTGAATGTCAACTCACTTGCTGGTTTGAGCAGATTGATGTGAGGCAAAGGCATTTCTTAGAAATGTCAGTGCATCACCAAAAGTCATTCATTATGCACCTCGGTGCAATATTACTTTAGATGCTGTACTGGTGAACTATATGATTGCCCAGAGGAATTTTTAAATTTAAGAATATTCCTTATAAGCTAAGAACAGTTGACATAAATTTTTCAGCATGAAACTAGTTTGTACAAATAAAGCCCATATTTGTGGAATACATGTTTGTTGTTGAAAGCTTTAATGACCTCAATTTGAGAGCAGGGCCAAAGATAAAACTATAAACACAGTCATTCATAAGACCATTTTGCCTGACTTAATTTTTCAGTATAATGCGATATATTTTTTTCCATCTGTTTTTGTGAAATGCCCTGGCAATTGCTATAGTATCTGTAAATTCATTAAAACTTTCTTATTTAATTGTAATTTTGTATGTCAACTGCAAAAAAAAATGACAATAATTATTTGTTGTTCAATCTTCACTAAATGAATAAAGAGTATATATAAAGTAAGAGTAAACTATTATCCATACTTTATTTTTTAGGGGGAAAAAAACAGTTCATGCCTACTCTTAAATGGGTAATAGTACATTAAATTTAGCAGATAATGAAGCTGGACAGTATTAAACTCACTTTACTCTGAGGCCTGAGTTACCTTGATTGCTAAATGATATGTAAAAGTATGCTTATAGGATGCCAAATTAATAAGCTATAAATTGCAAAATGCAGTGAAGACGATTTGAGAGAAAATTATTTTATAAAATCCAGTAATTTAGTGTAAATTTGTTTTATACCACTTGCATATGTATGACCACCTGGTCAGTTCCCTGAGTGGGTTGACCTTTCTTTAGGTACTTGTGTGTAATCACAATTACTGTGTGTAGCACACTCTGAATGGTTAATTGGGCCCACCTGAGTTTCTGTATTTATGGTAATGGTTTTTTTTTAGTATTAGAATGACATAATTTAATTTACTAACGGCAAACAGAAGAATTAATTTCAATGAACTAAAACAACACAGAGTACATTCTATATGTTTCCTGAATAGGTAGTTTGAACATTTAGCATTTTTAGAATATCTGTCTAGCTAGCTGAAGTCTCACTAATATCACACTTTCTACTTTGAAATGTGAAAACAGTTGCTGTTTCTTCATGGACTCATTTTCTGGTCACTTTTGCTGTCTGATTCAACCTAGATTCTAGAGTATATATATTTTTTCTTTTACCTGGTCATCATTTCCATATATAGTGAAATCATTAGAGATATTTATTTACTTCTCCAGCATTTATAACCTTTCCATCTTCAGAGTATTTGAAGCTTACATTAAAAATTGACTTCCCTTTCCTTTGAGTTCAAGTTCATAAAGTCCTCTCTGAACTCAAGGTCTATAAGTTTAGTACCAATATTTTCTTTTATTCAGTTTATTGTTTTGGGTCTTATGTAGAGGTCTTTGACCCACTTTCAGTTAATTTTGGTTTATGGTGACAGTTTACAGTCTGATAAGTCAGACTGGAAAAACTTAAGAACAATATGACCTCACTTATAGGTGGCATATAAAACTGAAAGTAACAAAGGAACAAACTCATGGACACAGTCAATAATTTAGTGGTTATCTGAGGGTAATGGGGAAGGAAGTAGAGAGGGGACATCAAATATATGGTGATGAAAGAGAATTGACTCTGGGTAGTCAATATATAAGCACATAATGCAATACATAGATGATGTAACGTAGAATTGTATACCTGGAACCCATGTAATTTTTACCAACTAATATCACTCCAATAAATTTAACAAGTAAAAATAATATATTACTAAAATAAAAAATTAAAATACACAAAATAAATGAAACCATAAAAATACAACATAAAGAAAAGTGGAGAAGGAAAAAATAATCTAATAGTCTAGCTAAAAACAGCCACATTAATTGAGCTTTCATGTAAAGGGTGTCCAAAAATTCACGCAAGATTTGAATTTTGCGTCATTTGTGTGGTAAAGTGTTGCCAACAACAAAAAAAGACAGCATGACAGCTGACAGTTCAGGGTTATTAAAAATGGAGCATAAAAGGACAACGCGTTTTCATTGTTGAGCAATGGAAATTTACAATTTTTAATTATAAACCTGTGTTTTCTATCAAAATTACTTCCTGCGTGAATTTTGGGACACCCTTTAGTTCTAAGGTGCATTGCAGTCACAGAAAAGAAGAAAGTCTGTAAATTTTTCTAATTCCACCAGCCTGTGCCTAATCTCACGTACTAATGTATAAGGCTGTCAATCTCAGCTGAAGAGTTTTTGTTTGTTTGTTTTGTTTTTTTATCTTTTCTAAGGTATCCTTTTTGTAGTTGCAAATTTCTATGTTAGAAACATATTTTATCTAGTCAGAGAAATCTATAAATCTCCCTCTTAACTCTTACACTTAGATTCTGATATATAGAAGTAACAACATCCTCACATTACACTATCTAAAATAATATGCTAAGAACTAACTTACTGAACCCTTAAAATATGTCATGACCTTCTAAGGTTTGGACTTCACATATATTATCCATGTAATCAAACAATCCTAAATGTTCAGTACAATTATTTTTTTCCCATTTTACAGATGAAGTATCTGAAGCTTATGGATTAAGTCATCTCCCCAAATTTTCACAGCTAGTAAGTGCCAGCAGCTGGAGAATCACATGCAGCCTGTCAAATTTCAAATTGTATTCCTTTAAATATTAGAGCATTCAGACTCGTTGAAAGTTCCCAAAGCTGGTAGGATGTTAACAAACTCAGAGATCTTACTGGTTTCTTCGTTGCCGGTTATGTCACAGATGTGTCCACGAGCACCAGGAGTCTCCCTGGCCATTCAATTTGAATGCTTCTGCCTTGATCCTTTTATCTCTAAGGGCTGCTCTGACTTCAGGACCTAAAAGATCTCTGTTGTTTGCTCTCCACAGCACCCTGACAGACATCAACATTTTCCAGCACTGTCCTTTTCAATAAGAGAGAATTGCTTCCAAGTACATTGCTCTGAGGAAAAGACCACAACCTCCACTTTATGATCTCTTCTTAGCAACACTTTCAACATCTCTCGTTTCTCCAGCTGCTAAGGGACAAAGAGCAAAACAACTCTACTTAGAACTTGACAGCTACAGTTCATATTCAACCTAATTCTGACCTGTTTTCAGCTATTAAAACCCTTTGGTCCATCCTGTTCTATTCCCTACTATGTATGGTTTTCACTGGCCTGAGAGGGCTTCGGAAGTGTCAAGAGTTAATATATCAATACAATCACCACTTGGCTCTCTGAGAGCTGTCTGCTAGGAGAAGCCTATGAGCTTGGTAGATACACTGCAATTTTTTATCCTTTCATCCAGCATGAATGATCTTAAATTGTTGCTTTTTGACTACAGCTTTTGGATTTACAGAAACAGATGAAGCTTTTATCTACATGAAGCCACTAAGCACTCTATTTACTTTTAAAAATATATTTATTCTTCAAATAGTATCAACAGGTTTCTACAAACGGGTAGTGCTTTATTCTAAAATTCACATTGCTATGTTTCCTAAAATAATAGCACACAAAAAAAATAGACTATTTGAGGTGCAGAGATGTAATCTAAAGAATGCACCCAGAATCTGTTCTTTTCATTGTCTGAAATTGCTATTTTCATACTTGTCACTTTACGATATTATTAGAAAAAAAAATTGTTAACATGTTATAATACTGTGATTAACGGATGGGAAAGAAAGCAGCAAAGAAAACCACATTGGTACAGTGTTTAAATTCATTTAAAATTCAGTTAGTAAGAAATTATGTATCATATAAACCATCTCAAATCTATAATGGGTAAATTCTAGGAATCTAATCTTTAGCCAAAGATTCAAGAGTAAGAACCAATGGTAAAAATTTTAGTATTCTGCTTTCAACCGAATGTTAGAACAGAAGCCAAAGAAAGCTAAAATTGGTAATTTAACTGAAAATACAATGATAGGAATTTATTATGGCTAATAGAATGGTATCTCCCTTATAAGACAAAGATCATGTATATTAATTCACTGAATCTTTGGGCTAAAAAATTAGTTTAATTGAATTATTATGTTTTCCTAAGTAGTAGGAATACATCAACGGTAAGAAAGCTAAGAATTGTGAAGTTTCCAATTGACAACTAATGACAGAATCAAGATGAAAATGCATTTTAAGAATTATCTCAAGAGGACATAAAAAACATTGTGGTATTAGGGGTGCTACTTAATATCTCCCATTGTAGTTACAACAAATTGAACATCTGTATTTCAATAAAGAATTCTCTATGCAACACACAAACACATTCAAGAATTTGTGCATTAAAACACATGAAGTTGGAAAAATTGGGGTGAACAGAGGAGAAGGGAGAATTGCAGAGACACAGCCAGGGGATGCAGCCAGGATATCACTGTAGTTCCAAGGAAGCAAAGAATTGACACTGCTGGTGCACTCTCTATGGCCCCAGCAGTTCTACTTGAGGGATCAGCATACTATACAGCTGAACACAGTGATTGGTGCAGAAACCTCAGGACACAGACTGCATACATAAATGTGACAATATGGTCTAACAGGCCTCACCACTGGGCAGAAGAAAAAAAAAACAAAACAAAAAAAAACACGAGCCTGTTGGCCTCCCTCCAACCTCTCAGAGCTTGCTTCCACCACACTAACACAATGGTTGCAGCGGGCTCAAGAAAAACACAGTAACAGTGTCAGATTAAAGAAACGAATGTCTATAGCCTGGAGAACTGGAAACACTTACTCAGTGGCAGACTCACAGTGTGGCTAACTCCATTTACAAGGAAGGAGCTAAAAAGTTGAGGCTACTGAGGTCTGGCAGTCATCATTACTCAGAAAATAACAAAGCCACAAACAGTCACCTCTCCCAGCCCACTCTGCCCCCACCTTTCACAGCTGATCACAGTGGGGGCACTCAGGGTTACTGAGGTGTACAGCTCTGCAGCTGGCTGCAGGGGCAGCACTAGGTTTTCAGAGCCTCAGAGTCCCATTGCCCATCACATCCTCCCAAAAAGCATGATGCCCTAAGACCAAGGTGACCTGGTCACAGAGGAGAAGCCAACCTCCTTAGAAAATCTCCCACCACATAAGAAGCTGAAATGGCACAAGAGAAATTAAAACACTACAGTGCTGCCTATTGGAAAGCAAAAGAAATACCTCTTCAAAGCAACCTGCTGCAGACTTCATTCCTGTAAATGCCCCAGAAAACAATCTATTAATTGCTATGAATAATCAAGGTAATAAGGCAGCTCAGTGTGAAAATGAAAATAAAAAATCTCTAGCAAATGAACTTAAAAGTATGGAAATATGTGATTTAAATAACAGAAAATTGAAGATTACTAGTTCTGAAAAAAAAAACAATGAGGAGCAAGAAAACACAGATAAGAAGTTTAATAAACTCAGAAATAAAATCCACAAAGAAAATGAATATTTTACCAAAGAGATTGAAATTTAAAAATAAAATAGCAATTCTGGATCTGAAGAACTCAATAAGAGATAAAGGATAAAATAACCAGCTTAGGAAACAGAATTGACCAGATAGAGACAGTGATTAGTGATATTGAAGAGAGAAATGTGGAAAGGATGCAGACGAAAGAAAAGAGACTTGAAAGTTAAAAGATATGAAAGAATTATACAAGAATTGTCTGACTCCATCAGATAGAGCAATATAAAAATAATGGATATACCAAAAGGAGAAGAAAGAGAGAAGGGCACATAGAGTTCATTCAAGCAAATCGTTAACAAAAACTTTCCAAGCCTATGTGATCCTTTTAATCCAAAGAGCAAACAGAACACCTAAGTACTTGAATCCCATACATACAATGCAATATACATTATGTATTATAGAAATGTACATTTTAAACCTACATGATTTACTAACCAATGTTACCTCAATAAATTTAATAAATAAATACAATTATCTCAAGTAACATAAGAGAAATAAATTGCCCAGATTTTGCTATTCTTACTTCTATAATGCCATATTAATAAATATACATATATCTGAGACTAAACAAGTATATATTTATACAATATTCTGTTCTATGCCATTTCAGAAAAAAATGGCATTTTATCTGAAAAAAAGTTGACAATTTATTTTAAAGTAGAAAATTCAAGTTCTTCCTATAAGTAACCTTCCTTTAATTATGATGATACTAGTAACTGTTAACCTTTTCAATAAAATAGAATGTATTAAATAACAGAAAATAGGATGAGAAATATAATAGCAATAATTATATATGTATAATAGTTTGACATTATAAACTTATTTTTTATTACAAATTTATTTGCATTATACACTAATAGTATTGAGTAAAGTAAAGCAACTAAACAATGTACTAAAACTTACATTGGGCTCTGTTTATGTCATTTATATTTTATTTATGAATAGAAATATTATAAAAAATGAAAGACCTCCAAGGGCACATAAAAGTAATGCTTTCATGAAATTAAATGTCAAGCAAAAGGCATAAAAATGCAATATTTAAAAAAATTAAATGTAAAATATTTAACAGAAATTTTATATAAATTAGTACCACTGAATGACAGTTTATAATAATGCACGCAAAATTTTACAATTCACTTAGCATTTCAAGCAAATAGTATTACTTTACCAACATAATTTTTTAGCTTCTTTTCCCATTTATTTTCTTTCTACTCTTACTATATCCTTTATCTTTTTCTTTATATTTTTGTCTCCTTTCTCATTATTTCATTTATACTTTTTCATTCTTACTTATCTCACCATTGTTCTCTCAATAATTCATTAAAATCTAATAAAATAACTAACCAAAAAGCATTAATTTCATTCTTTTTTATATATTATAATGCTATAGCTTGAACTGTAAGTAAACAATCAGTGGAGGGTATTAATTTTTTTATTTGACATAATGGCCAGGTGACAAAACCAAAGATTATGCTTTGCTTTACCATTCCAAATACAACAAATCTTATGATGTCAAATACTTAGTAAAATTCAACTTATCTTTAACCTGCTGCTTTGAACAATCTGTGGGACAAACTACAGACCTTTCTCCCTAACATTTCTACAGGCTCTCTTCAGCTATTGTGACTTGAGATTTCTTACTCCATCATCCTCTCTAAAATTATAACCTGTATATAACCCCCAAGTGAAATCTCTATATCTTACTAATATCTTAGGAACCAAAGTATACTTTTTACTGTTGTTCTTTATGTTTCTTTTTTAATCTTGTAATGTTGAAGTTTTTAATCATTCCCTGAGAAATCTATGACTCGAGAGCCCAACGCAATGGAAATATTGTTTCCACCTAAAAAGGAGCATAATTTTTAAGGATGTGGAAAACCAAAATTAAGTTCAGAAAAGAGAAACACACATTGCAACACAGGTTTTAAATAATAAATGACCTTATGTACCACTAGGTACTACCTACTTATTTTATTTTATTTACTCATTAGAGCACCATAAAGTTACCATTCTCATTTTATAAGAGCACAGAAGAGAGAAAGTTGAAGTCCTTCTACTAGATCACACAGGATTTAAATCCAAGGAGTGTGGTTCCAGAATCTGTATTTTTAACTATTCTGCTATAATGACAGAAAACAATTAAAGAATGGCATATTTTTAATCCCTCCAAAAATTGTTTTTAAATATAAGAACATCCCTTAATTTTCCAACAATAAATCCCTAACAAAATTTTGTAGAATGAATTTATACCATAATCTCCCTCCCCATGTAGCTTCCTTAGAGTCTTTTAGGAAAAAAAGTGGGGAGAAGTGAATAAATTCAACCATTCATATATAGTTATAAGCTTCTATTCTCTAGTCTAACTAAACTTACTTGTCTTTCCCCAAATGCACTTCACATCTACCCTCATGGCTACTGACTGCCTATGATTTTAATTAACTTTTTTCTTCTTTAAAATAAATTTTCCTTTTCTAGTTCTGCTTCCAAGAATTAGGTATTATTTATATTTTTATTGCCCACAGTTTTTATAATTCTTTGACCATGTAAATGTTTGTTGGACTAAATTCCTAATTTTGACAAGCTCTGAATAACTAACAATGCCCTGACATTTTAATGTACTGGTATGTTCTTTCAGGAATAGATATATTAAGAACAATCATTTAATTTAAATGTAGCAGCTCTAAAACAGTTTGAATGATAGTGCAGTATTTATTTGCTAAAGTGTCTTAAGTGAACTCTAGTGAAGGCATGAATGATTTTCACAGAGAAGAAATCCTTGTCGAACTGAGCACCAAAACGTCCAACTACGCTGTTGGAGAGACCATGTGGTGAAAGAATGAGACCACATGGAGGAGAAACTGAGTCTAGGTATGTAAACCAAAATGCTAATCATGTGAGACCAGACCATCCACCAGCCAATTTCCACCAAGTGACAAGCTTGTGTACCAAAAAAACTGACCAGATGGGACCCGCCCATTTTCCTAATCAAATGAGACATAATAATATGGTTGTTGTTCAAAGCCACAAAATCTGGACGGAGTATGTTACTCTGCAATAAACAATCAGAATACCAGTAAAGCTATTTTTCTACATGACAGGTTAAAAGCATATGAGATATTTTATTCAGAATTAATGAGACATTTCACAGTCTCCTTTCCAAGGTACTGAGAACTTTATGCTCTGTCTACACTTCCATTCTGATGCTTCTCTCTATTCCTTGCTGTCAATCACACATTGCACATGCTCTTCCTCTGCCTAGTTTGTCCTAAGGGCTAGTTCTTGATTGTAGTTCATTTGTCTAGTTATCTCTTATGTTTGTAGCCCAGCACAGTATTGGAAATTTGTAGTGGCTAAATAATTGACAGGCTCTAAATAGGCATGGAATCTTGAAAACAGTACAGAATTTTGGTAAAATAATTGTCACTTTACTAGCAATGTAGCTTATAACAGTTACTTCAGCTCATTCAGTCTTTAAAAGGGGATGTAATACCTATTCTATTTACTTCTAAGAGTTAACTGATGATTAAAGTTAAATATTGTACCTATAGGCAATTGACAAACTGCAAAACCAAATATAACAATTGTTTTGAAATTATAAACTCTTAAGAGTCAAGAGAACTAGATTTGAATTTTGGATCCCCAATTACCAGCTATGAAAACCAGGGCGATTCTCTTTTCTTCATAGGTAAAACTAGATTTGTGTGTTTGTGCAAAAAATAATGAGATAATTCATAAATGTATATTTTACATACTATTTAACAATATTATATAATTAATGAAATATTATAAATGAGAAATAATAACTGCTTAATATTAATTAAATTTATTGCTTGCATATATACCACATCCAGCCACCCCAATACCTGAATATTGCTGATGTAGAAAGAGAAAACCACAAGTGAATCTGCACCACAAGTGTCTGACTTTCTCATATTCCTGAACAAGCACAAAGCCTAGAATGCGAGAATGAAACAGGAGACTTCTGGGCTCTGAAGATTGTACCCAAGAGAATGGAGGACACAGGAGCAGAAAGAGGAAGGAAGCAGCTTCTGGAGAGGTCAGCTCTGGAAAAGCCCCCTCCCCAGAATTACTAACTTCAAGTCCCTCAGACACTTTATAAAGTTACTTACATCTATCATTCAGAATTGATATCTGTAATGTGGACATATGCAGAGTTATAAACAAAATCAGGTCCTGCACTTTAAGGAGAAGGATGTGAAGAGATGTATGGAAAAAGGTTAACCCAATTCCCCCTTCACATAATACATTTTGATAGGAATCTATCCAGAAAAATCCATTTAGCTATGCCCAGAACAATCAAGACTGACTGTGTAGAGATTGAAGTGCCTCAGTCCATCTGCTGAGATATTTATTGCTTTTTGGCACCTTCTACATATTTACCAAGCGTATGTAAAAGAAAACCATGCTTCTTATTTCTAGGACAAAAACAGATGGTGCTCCAGCAGGTAATAATTTAATTAAATGGCTCCTAAAGTATGAGCAAATTGTTCCAAGAAATAGAAAATATTTTTATTTATTCTTTAAAAATAGGGAGGGAAGAAAAAACTAAATCAAGTTTGACTTTTTTAATGCCACAAAATTAGGGTTTACTAAATCATCTGTTCTTGAAAACAAAATGATCTTCCCTCTCTGCCTTCTTCCTAAATTGCAATCAAAAGTGCCATAAATGATATTTATGTTGCTTCATCTCTTAGAAATAAGTTCAAGCTAAAATGAAACATAGTTTGATAAAGTTGCAATCAGATACTCTTGGAATAAGTTTTATGATATTCAAATTAAATTGCTTAATGTACTTTATGTGCACAGCAGGATAGAAATAATAAACTACATAGCTAATATGCAGACTCTAATAATAGAAAAATAAGTCCTCCACTCTAGTTAAAACCAGGAGGCTTTTAAAAACTCTCTGTGATATATGAATTAAAGATATCATAATAGTAGAAAACAACAACAATTTTGCAGTATAATACAGAAAAAATCATTCACTTGGGTTATGAAAAGAAGTGGGTGTGAATCCTAGTACTCCTGTTTACTGACTGTGTGACTTTCAAACAGAAAATTAGTTTTTCTAAGTTCTGTTTCCTAAACTATAGACACATACATACACACAACAGAGAATGGTTGTAATATAGGGTCACTGTGAGGCTTCAATGGATAAATTTCAAGCACTTTACACAGATCTTAATACAGCATTCTATAAATGGGTACCAATAATCATCTTTAAGATTAATTAAGCAACAAGAATACGTGTGCTCGAGCTATAAAAATATAAACCAAAATGTTTAAGAAATTGCTTCAAGTAAATTACAATCTATCTGCAAATATAAAATGAACACACACACACACTTAAAATCTAATCAATAAATAATCTCTGAGGTATAAAATAAGAATTTAGGAATGTTGAAATTAGGGAGTTTTTCAACAGCAACTAAATCTGTGCCTTGAAAACAGACAGGGCTTAAGAATGATGAAGTCACTTAAAGAACTAATAATGAAGTTGAATTCAAGCAAGAAGTTGGGAATGAGTATCTGCATATAGGAAGCAAAGCAGGGAATCTCTTAATTGAGAAAAAAGTACATACCAGGGTCTTGTAGAATACAAGTTCAAATTTATGGGATAGGAAAGGGTCTACATATGTAAAACATGATGATTAGAGATTCTTCCAGAATAAAGACACTGAGTTGTGTTTCACAAACTTATGATACAGAGCAAGGAAAACTAGCATAACATCAAATAAGGAATTTTATCCAGCATATATAAAGAACACTTACAACTTGATAATAAAAAAAGAAATTAAAAAAGAAAAAGGAAAAGAATCTAAATAGATGTTTCTCAAAAGAAGATATACAAATGGCTAATAAGTACATGAAAAGTTACTGAATGTCATTAGGGAAATACACATCAAAATCACAATGAAGAATTCCTTCACACTCATTAGGATTGCTATAATTAAAGAGATACTAAGAAGTTTTGAGGATATGGAGAAACTGAAATACTCATGTTATTAATAGAAACGTAAAATGGTACAGCCGCTTTTGGAAAATATTCTGGCAGTTTCTCAAATGTTAAACATTATTCATAAGCTACTATATGATCCAGCAATTCTACTTGTAGTTATATACGAGTAGTCAAGAGAAATAAAAATACATCTACACAAAAATTCATACAGAAATGTTTCAGGGCAGCTTATTCATAATAACCACAAAGAGGAAAACAACCCAACTTTCCATGAAATGAAAGAATAAATAAAATGCACTGAATCTATACAATGGAATATTATCCAGCAATGAAAACACTGTACTGATACATACTACAACATGGATGACTCTTGAAAACATTTATGCTAAGTGAAAGAAGGCAGTAACAAAAGAGCACATATTATATGTTTCTATTTATATAAAAGACCCAGTGTAGGCAAGTCTATAAAAGGCAGAGTAAATTAGTGATTGTATAGTCTGGAGTTTGGGGGCTGCAG
Organism: Craseonycteris thonglongyai; assembly: GCA_004027555.1. Classification (NCBI taxonomy): domain Eukaryota; kingdom Metazoa; phylum Chordata; class Mammalia; order Chiroptera; family Craseonycteridae; genus Craseonycteris; species Craseonycteris thonglongyai. Next base: position 21,147 of record PVKE010010568.1, on the reverse strand, counting down.
AAAACCAGGAGTGACTATGAGACTGTGAAGGAATGGAATGATGAAAATGTTCTAAAATTGATTTGATTATAGTGATGATTGTATAACTCTGAAAGCATTAAAAACCACTCATTAGTTGCATACTTTGTATGGGGGCATTTTATGGTATATGATTTGTATTTCAATGAAATGGTTTTTAAAAGAAAGTTTATTATAAATTTCTATTATTCTTCCACTGTCTTTTGCTATAACTTCCTTTCCTAAACCTCAGCCAAAATTTCTTCATTTTTTAATTGTTCCCAGTAAGAGGGAAGGTTGTCTATACAGGTTAAGGGAAATAAATTGCCAAAATATATACAGAAGTACACTGATATTTTCCAGACTTAACCCAGGGCAACTTTCTGGTAGAGAAATGTTTTGCCTGCAGGATCTGTTGCCATCGGTAAGTCTAACAATCCCTTCCTTTCCTATCCACATACACATATTTTTACTCATGAAAGAAACATGCACACCTATAATGGTGTTTGTGAAAATGAAAGCCTCTTCCTATATATGGGCTGTTAGAATCAGAAGGATTTTTTGTTAAAAACAGTTGTGTCTATTAGTAAATATCCCTGTGCCAAAGAATTGGATTGCACTTGTAATAATAGCATATTACTAAATAAATAGCAATCCTTAGTCACATGCTTAATAATGCTATTAGAATGGCAAATACCAGGGCTTTCAGGGAAAAAAACAGCTGTTGTCAACATAACCAGAACGGTTACATGGCTGGATACTTTCTGGACAGCCCTCATATGTGGGGAAGACTCAGGTCCATTATATTTTTAGTACTTCAAGTACTTTCTTGACACCTTCAGAAATAAGAATTAAAGTTAAAAAGTTCCCCTCTGTATCTTCTCTGAGCTACCACTCAAACTTTAAAGAACAACTCTTTTGTTTTAGAAATACATGTTAAGTGCTGGCTAATATGAACAGCAAAATGCTGGGTGTTGCATATGTTTTGTCTACCATCATTGCATACGTTGTTGTTGTTTTCCTCTCTGCTTTGATTTTCCTTTCAGGTACCAGGAAATTAAACAAACAAAAACAAACTAACAAGCAAAACCACACTAAAGGTCACTTTGATATAGAAACAGCTAAATTTCCAATGTTCTCCCCACTTCTTTCCCACATACAAAAGCTCAAAATGTTAAATAAACTGTAAAAACATGTTTTTCTTTAATTTCTTAAAATACTTCAAAGAGTTCAGTCTGGACTCGTCACTTGAGAAAACAATGAAAAGGAGATCGCAGTACATCTGCCATTTGAAAACATTTCTTTTCTTCTGAATACAACTTAATGAACCTTTAATTTACCTTCATTCTGTATCCACTGAGGGTAGACAAAAGACAAAGTCTTAAGTCAATGAACTTTATTATAGTCATCATATGTTATTATGTATTGTTATATAACACCATATGCCAATTATCATGGGACTTTAATAGATACCGATAATTACTACAGACATAGCCTTTGTATTTATAGACCTACATTTGAACACTAACTTTGAAAATAAAGAATACTTATAAAAGTTATGTGCATTTGAGGCATTGAATGGGTCTCAAAACTAAATATTGTGTTAAGTAAAACAGCACCAATTGTTCCCTAGTTATGTCTAGATATTAGACTGTGTCCCAACTTACGATTAAACCACTAAGTAAAACAAACTTACTGCATTTAGATGTGTCAAAACACATCAAGAGTCTAAAGAAATTTATTTTAATATTTCATTTAATAATTTATTTAATATTTATTTTAATATCTGACTTTGAGCAAGATGAGATAAATAATTCAAGATATGCCTCGTATATATTCATGATATTTTAGAGGATTATTATCATTCATACAGTTTCCTGTCCCATTTTTGATAGTAACCCAAATTCACCTGTGTTCTGTCCCCTGTGTGTTTCTTAGTCCCTAACAATGCTCCCAGTCATAATTAATCTATATTTCACACTGCTATCAAAGTTGTCTTTTGAAATAAAGCAGATTTTGTTTAACCTCTGTCTTTCATTTTTTTTTTTTTTAGATTTATTTATTGTTTTTGACAGAGAGAGAAATACAGTCACAGAGACAGAGAGAAGGGGGAGGGCCCAGAACAGTCTCCATAGCTGCACATCATTGGTTTTTCCACATAGTTTCATTCCACAGGTGGGCGGAGCTGCACAGGGCAGGAACTGGGCCCGGGTCTTGCCTGGGTGAGAACTGAACTGAGGGCACTCCCCAGTTCAGCACATGGTCGGGGCGGGATTCGATCCTCAGTCCCCGGGGTTGCAAAATGAGCGCCTAACCCACTGAGCCATCCCGGTTTCCCATAACTTCTGTCTTTCTTAAGAAGTTTATTTATATGCCCATTATCTAAAATAAAAATCTCTTTAGCATGAAATATTATGTAAGATTTAGCATATGCATAGCCCAGCCTAACTTTCATATCTCATCTAATATTTTGTTATAATATTGTTGATTTGTAAATTGATCCCTGTGGAGGGTAAGGAGAAACCAAAGAAATAAACAGAGCAATCCAGATTGGTTGATATCAGTGTTAATAAGCAAGAGAACTTACAAAGCAAAACAAGTAGATTTCCTCATCTGCCTGCCAGAATTTTAGAGTCAGATCTTGGTGCACTACTGCTTTGAAACTCACTGCATTTTACTCAATGCATTTTGTTATGAAAATTTTGCCTCACTACTCGTCGTCCATTTAGTACTTGTTGCACCTCCTGGATCCAATTAACTATAAGTACTCGAGGTACCACTGCATTATTCTTTATGGGAAAATTTTGTTGCGTACTTGTTGTTTTTGGTACATATTGCACCTCCTGGGACCAATTAACGACCAGTACCAAGGTACCACGGTATGTTTATTTAGAAGCCTCACTGTGTTCAGTCAATATACCATGCAGGTGGTTGCAACACCATATTGCTCTCTCAGGCTGCATCCTTGAAAATGAGTCCCACAGTAGTAATGGTGGGCAGAACATACCTTCCAAGGACAGGAGAGGAAATGAGGAGTCTTCAACTGCCAAGGTCCAGCTTGCACGACAATTACCAGTGATATCTTCTCAATAACCTCCTCCAAAAGACACACACACACACACACACACACACATATGTAATGAGCACCTGTGCACCCATTACCTAGCTGAGAAATCTACCTTATTTTACCTATTCTGAAATATTTACCTCTTTCCACACATTTTAATATCTCTAAATTCATAGTGAGTCTGTATAGTCACACTAGTTCAGTTGGCACTGGTGACATATTTTTACTTGTTTGTGCATGTGCTAACTTGGTTTTTATTCTGGACCTGACTAGACAACTGCTTTCTCTCTAGGTTTCAAGTCATTGAGCCATTTAATAATTATTTTAGAAAAAAACTAAGACCATAGTAATTGTTGAAAACCCTCTATTGATATCTTTTAGTAAGTTCTGGAGAATTTGAGCATCAGAAGTTACATAAGGGGTATAACTGGCTTGGAATAAAGTTCCAGAGACAATCTGAAGCATTCTTTTGATGAATATTGTATCATTACTTCTCTTAATGGCACAGAGGTTGATATTTGCATAGAGGAATATAGACATCAATAACTCTTGAATTAAAAAAAAAAAGATTTGAATGAGACATCCTCTAATTGTAAAATAGTTTAGAAAAATCTTATTTTATTTACATTTTCTATTTGTGAATAAAAAGTGACATATAATAAAAAAAAATTGTGTGTAAAGAATCCTAAAAGTATTCTTAATTTCTAAATTTTTCATTGTTAGAGATACAAAATATAATAGCACACCTTACAATGTCAGTTATATAAACAGTTTTATAGCTTCACAATTTATATTGTGAATGAGTTCCTAAACCACTCTGAATTTTCATTTCCAGAACTCAACTCACATGTTTGTGAGGATTAAAGAATTTAGAACACTGTTTGACATATAAGTGCTTAGTAATGTTATCGATCCTATCAATTATTTTATAAATAATTGCTTATATGCCTCTATTTCTTCATAAATACTTTTGCCTTCTCACATTATCCCTTTCTTCCTCTCCTTCTCCTCCTCTTTTCTTTCTCCTTGCTTTTCCTCTATTATGAAGAATATTTATTATATACAAAAGTAGAAATAATAATAAATATGTCAAATATAAACCTCTGTTAATTAAGTTCCCCTGACCATCACACTACCCCTATCCACATTTCCATCCATTCTCACCCATATTGTTTTGAAAGCAAAACAAAAAAATTCAGACATATCCTTTTATGTGTACTTATTTTATAATGCAATGCTAATTGAAGACTATGTTTAAAATAACAATAATAACATTATCCAGCTAAAATAACTAACATTAAGTCCATAATACTATCAAGTATTTAGGAAATATTCAAATCAAAAGTGGATTTGAGTAAGTTTTACTTGATCTATTCCAGTTACAAAGTCTAGGAAGTTAATGTATTTAGTACACAAAAATATTTTCAATAATAAAGAGAGTGAAAGGATATAAAGATAGAAACAGCATTACCCCAAATACTAGACTTACCCAAATTTATTGGATGGCAATGGGTGATATTTAGCAGGTACTACAATTCTGGTTTTGAAAATATTTATGCTAAATAAAGAACATCTTGCTTTAAATACCTTACATATCACCAGATATACTCTTGTATTTTAAAAGCTTTGAGATCCTGCCCCTCTCCCTGGATAAACCATCCCTCTCCTGCCAATCAAAATAAATTGACATATAATAAGCATTCTGCTGTTAGATTGTTATATCTTTGAGAGATGTGAGTCAAGAGTTACACATAATTTAGCACTTATTCTCAAAACACTAGTCACATCTATTTCATTGTTTTTCATTGCATTTTCTAAAAAATGTAATTTTTGGTAACTTCACTAATTAGTTTAATAAATGACTACTGAACATAGACTGTGTGCTGCCAGATATTCCAAAGAGAGGGAATAGAACAATGAAAATAACAGCAAAATCCCTGCCCTCGTGGAATATACTTCTAGTGAGGTGATAAAAACAATAAACAATCAGAAACATTAAATATATCTAATAGGTGAAGTATTGTTGCATGGAGGGGGGAAAAAATTTAAAGAGCTATAGGAAGTGGAGTTGTAAATGAAGGGGGAAGGCCTGCAGTTTTAAATAGGTGGTCAAAGTCTTAATTGGGCTTTTCTTTTTATAACTATCACTCCATTCTAATCTGTCTCATATAGGGAAGATAACTACTAATAAAGAGTATTCAGTGGCATAATAACCATTACTTTCCATTCAATTTTCCTCTTGAGTGACAATGAACATAAACACTGAAATGTAGCTGTAGGTCAAGCAGGCCACCTAGGATTTATTTGATATAAAACCACAGAACTGACTTCAAATATATCCGACACAATGCTTCAGAATAAATAAAAGTATAATCCACACCACTAACAAGGTTAAAGAAATAGCACTCAAACATTTTCACTTCAATTCAGAAAAGTAATTGCCATCAGTACAATGAGCCTAGGAAGAAGTCTCCTGTCTGAGGCTCCTAGTAACCGTGGTAACATCTCTTTAGATTTGTATGAGAAATACAGAGCTACTCTGTATTCCCAAGACTGGTCTCAAAGCTGTAAGATCCTTACTCTTACAATCACTTCTTTGCTACAGGACCAAATAAGCTTTTTTTCAAGGCAACTCTAGTAATAAACATGATAAATTTTGATTCTGTCTATCCATTTCAAATATAAAACAAAATAAATTTTAGCTTTAGGAAAAAAAATCACTAATCAAATAGTGTCTCAATAATAACTGAAGACTGAAGGTAATGTGCTCTTCAATTTACAAGTTTTGCCTCAAAATGTCCTTCTTGGTACCGGTATTTAAAAAAATAACATAGTGCCAAGGAGAATGTGAAGAGGCCAATAGTCAAAAAATACTATTTGTTATGAGTATGATGAGCAAAAACCCTTTTGGAAAACAATTTAAGAAGGTGTATCAATGGTTTATATACATAGTCCATTTCTTATTATATAATCTAGCCTGAGGAATTAAAAGGGAAGAAAAATGTATGCACGAAAACTGTCATTGCAATTATTTGTAAAGCTATAGAATGACTTTTTTTCCCATTTTAAATCTCTATTTTCCTTTTAAATTTTCAATAATTAACCTATAGTACAATTACAATCAGTAGCAAGAAAGGCAATTGGGAATCTTTTCATGATATATTGCAATGAACATTGTATAGTGCTATCTATGTTTCACAGATGGATAGACCATCCTCTTTTTAAATGCAGAGCAAACACACACAATAATAAAGAATCAAAAGATGGAATAAAATTCTTCTTAAAGATCTTTAATATGAACATCTTTTTGTTTTAGACATGCCTACATAATGTGACATGGCCTCAAATGTCAATATCAAAATATTTAAGAGCTAATAAAACTAACTATAAAAATAACATGGGGAAGCCGGGATGGCTCAGTGGGTTAAGCGCTTACTTTGCAGCGCTGGGGACCAGGGATCGAATCCTGGCCCCGGCCCGTGCGGAACCATATGCTGAACTGGGAGCTCCCCCAGTTTAGTTCTCTCTCTGTTTCTGTCTCTGTATCTCTCTCTCTCTCCCTGTCAAAAATAAATAAATAAATAAAAATATATTTAAAAAATAAATAAATAAATAACAATGGCTAGAATTTATTGAAAGTTTACATAGTGCCTTTAGCCTCATAAAAACCTTTTGATATTTATTTTTAAATGACTCTGAATTTCAGATGAGGAAACCAAGACTTTGAAAGGTTAGGTCACTTGTCTACAATCAGACTTACTAAATAGCAAGATGAAAATGCAAATTCAGGGAAACATAATTCTCCAGTTTCTAATCAAAATGCTACACTGTCAGCATTGATTTAAAGGCACTAGAATTATTTCAGAATTCTCTCTCTCTCTCTTTTTTTTTAAGATTTACTTTATTTATTTATTTATTTGTTTGTTTATTTTATTTTTATTTTTTTAAGAGAAGGTGAGTGAGAGAGAATGGGGTGGACCCAGAGCAGTCTCCATATTTGTACATTATAAGTTGTAGCATAGTTTCATTCTACACAGGGGGATGTGGGGCCATGCAGGGCGGGAACAAAACTGGGGACCTCCCACATAGGAGGGGAGAAACTTCACCACCGTCTCAGCAGCAGCATCACAGTTCAGCATATGGGTTTTCACAGGTCAGGGCTGGAGTTTGATCACTGGACCTCATGGTTGCAAGGCAAGTGCTCAACCTTTTGAGCCATCCCAGCATCCTATTTCAGTATTCTTGAACGGCAGTTGAAATAAATTCTCCATGGCAAACTCTACAGCTTATTTTCATGTTGTGGCTTTTATACAGTGGCAATATTTTCTGAATCACAAAACATGCCTACATGGTCTGTTGAGTTCAAGTATTCTTATAGGGACAAAGATACAGAATATGTGAAGTAGAAATAGTACTGGAAGAGAATATGCAACTTTATGTTAAACAGTCGTAAACATATCAGTTGACATGAAAAATATCAAAAAGTTATTGCTGAAACACTGTGAGGGACAAACATAAGAAATAATTTGGGACTTGAATCACTTCTTACAAGTATTTCATCTCTTTTCATATTTTGCATTGCTCAAATTTTCTATTATTTTTATCACTCTTTTATTTCTGTTTCTCTCCTTTCTCTCCCAATTGCTTTACAAATTTCATTTTCTTCAAATACATACCTTACCAAAATGTTGCTATCAGGCTTTGGTGGCTGTGTACATTTGGCCTGAGGACATCCTATAGTCAACAGATTCAACCAATTAATTAGTGTGTGTTTACACACACACACACACACACACACACACACACGCACACAAACCAAATCTGACATTGTTGTTTGGTATAAGATATAGTTGAAAGATTTTAATAATTTTATACAGGAGCCTGATAAATTTGTTACTTTCCCTAAGGGGTATGTAAGTATCATATATGTAAATATTTATAAATATGTGAAATATATATAAATGTATATATATGTAAATATGAAACAAATTTTATATGAAAAACTATATGCAAACAAATGACAGACAAAAAGAGAAAAGATTACTTCCTTAGTAATGGATAATTGGACAAAGATGGAGATATTACTATTAATAAAATTGCTTTTAAAAAGCAAATTATAGGGGAAGCCGGGATGGCTCAGTGGGTTAAGCGCTCACTTTGTAGCGCCGGGGACCGAGGATTGAATCCCGGCCCCGGCCCTTGTGCACCCATGTGCTAACTGGGGAGTTCCCCCAGTTCAGTTTTTTCTCTGTCTCTGTATCTCTCTCTCTCTCTCTCTCTCTCTCTCTCTGTGTGTGTGTGTCTCTCTCTGTAAAAAACAATAAAAAAAAAAAAAGCAAATTATAGGATTTGATTTCCAAAAATAAATGTAAATAAATTTATGATATGTAATGACATGTATTTATAAGGCTTTAACCCAATTCACAGAATTCAAAATAGAGTTAGAAACATGATTTACCCTAAAACTAGTCACACCCACTCTGTGGCATTAATTAGGAACTTTAGTAGCCACTTACATTTATTTAGAACATGAGATATTTTCTATTTGTGTGTTTGTTTCTGTAGTGCATTAAATGACACCCCAGTGACCCAAGAGGAATCTTCTTTCTAGAAGTACTGTGACATAAAGAAGACAGATATGCTTAGCAGGAGGCACAGTTCAGATTTTAGACACATTTTCAACCCACCAATACAGCAATCTTCTTTGATGCCCTTAGTTTCATGACACTGACACTGCATATCTTCATAAACAAGATCTAGACCAATGGTTCAGCATAAATAAAAAAACTCCTAACAGGGTAGTAAAGCCAATGCAAAAATTATTTAATCATATATATAATATATAGTTACTATTATATATAGTACATAGTCACTTTTCAAATAAGTATCAGTGCTATTTGAATTAGTAAATACATATTTACTTTAAGTCAATTTTGAATTCTTAGTAAATTTTTATCATGCACTTTCTACATCAACAAATATTAAAAGACCAACTATAATAACATTGGTCTATAACAGAATGATTCATATTTAAAAATATTTGAAATGTATGCAATATCTTAAGAAAGCACAATTTTCTTTGGGGGTGGGAACTCACTTTAGACACCTTAGGCAAAATGAATACATTACACTTTAATAATTATGTATCATTATCAATTTCAAAATGCCAGCCACTTAACTTCATCAATGAACTGAAACAACATGAGAAGAAGGCTTATCAGTTCAAGGCACGTTAAGACAAGTCCAGTAGTTATAAAATTAATTTTTAATGACTTCTTCACCATCTGGGCGATTCTCATTATGTTATAAAAGCTAGCCTAATAGTATTTTAAAATTTCCCATTTCACCTAATCATCACAGAGGTCTAATAATTTTATGATCAAGTCCTACTAAAAAATGTATGCATTTGGGTATAATTATGCAAAATGTTTAAGATAATATTTTGAGAACATATAGATTTAAGAACTTTCTTAATCAAGTTCTTGATAGCTCTCCTCCATTCCAAATAATTAAAACATATGCAGCATATGGTGAATTTAGCCAACAAAAACTTGCTGGCAATTTTCTTAATGGCTGATATATTTTAGAGAGACAAATGCTTCCAGTAGAATTTTGCATGGAAGATACCAAGTGCATACTTTTCTAAAAGTATTCTGATAATTATCTTTCGATATCCATTATATGGTTACTCATTATGTTAGATTATAACTAAGCCAATGCTTATAAACCAAAGACTCATAACTCTCTCCAGGACTGTTTCTTCATAAGTTCTTCCTTTCAGTTCAAGTACTGGATGCTAAAGTTTTCACTTTGTTACCATGTAGACTTGAAAACAAGAACTGGATTAAACTTTGGGTCAGCTGTCAAAGAAAATCCCACCCTCCTTCTACTGGCAGAAAGAATATCTTAGTCTCTCATTACCTTCACAGAAGTGTGTATTGTGAGATGTCCTACCACTACCTTCAGTTTTTTACTTTCACTTCCCTTATGGATTTGAATACTATTTATTTAAGAGTAAGTTCTGAAGTTTCTTGTATTATGGTGTCACTCACTATTATTTCTAAAAAGTTTACATATTTCAAATAGAGTCTACCCAAATCTTTAAAAAATCATCTATTGCTCTGAGGAGTTAGGAGTGAAAGTATGCATTTTACAAGGTGAGGGAAATGTCAGCACATTTGTATCAAGATTTGTCAGCACATTTCTCTTGGGATCTTTCTTTTTCCACCCAAAACAGCAGTCAACAACCTTCTTTCAGTAAACTGAAAATTCAGTGTTAAATGTTGCTTGGGTTTTCAGAGTTTAAAAATCAAAGAGAAATGTATCAGATAAGCCTCGATATTCATAAAGATTTACAGGATCTTAGCCATGTTGCTTTTGATTCTTTCATTGTTTGTTAACTGACAGCACAGTTTTTAGGGGGGTGTTGGCTTTGTTGTGGGTCAAATCTAGGCTGCCTATAAGCTGTGCTCCTATGATATCTCTCACTTGTTCTTGAAAGATTGCAGTCAGGTTGACTAAGTCTTTATCAGGGGTACACATTAAGAATAAACTAGAGTGGATACACTTTCGTTCTGTCAGAATAAACTCTAAACGCAAAGGACTGTTACCCAAACAAGCATTCATTAACAACTTTCTCCCAGGAAGCATGTCCACATTAAACAAAGAACATTTCTGCCTCACCAAAACCCAATCATGACAAAAAGCTTAGTCATATCAAGCCTAAAATTCTGGCCTTCAAATCCAGTGTATGAGTTTTTTCCTCCCCACCAAGCAATTCTCAGAAACCAGCTGGTGTCTTACAATTCAACTCAGTTCTTACACTATCTACCTGAAGATGGTGTCATATTCCACAGGGTAAGGGCTCAGTCAGTCCTACAAGACTGCCTGCTCACTTCAGAATTCAATTGCAAGTTCAGGTTGTGTGACCTGTGCTTCTGACAACTGGTAATAAACTGAAGGTCCCAAGGACAGTCTCCCCTTGGGTTCTACTAAATTGCCAGAGCTGCTCACAGAACTCAGAGAAACATTTTTCTTACTAGGTTACTAGTTTAAAAGGGTACTAGAACTCAAGAACAGCCAAATGGAAGACATATAGGGAAAGATGTGAGAAAAAAATCTTGGAGTTTCCACGCCCTCTCCAGAATGTGCCACTTTTCCCAGGTTTCCACATGTTCACCCACTTGGAAGCTCTCCAAACCCCCATCCCTTTCTGTTTTTACAGAGGCTTCCTTGTGCAGGCAGGGTTGATTAAATTATCAGCTATTGGTGGGTTGGGCTCAAACTCCATCCCCTCTCCTGTCCCAGAGTTCAGAGTTGGGACTGAAAGTCCCACCCTCTAAACATACTATTGGATCTCCTAGTAACCAGCCCCCAGACTTAAGTGAGATTTAAAAGCTACTTCATTAATATAACAAAAGACACCAGTATAGCTTAGAAAATTCCAAGGGTTTCAAAGCTCTGTGCCAAGAACAGTAGGTAAAGAACAAATATAATGGATCTGGCAAAAGTAACTCCCCGGCAGAAATAATACCCCCTTTTTATGATCTGTTAATCTAAACCAAATCTTTTATTACAAAACGATAAGCATGTAACTCTGTAACAACAATATCACACTCAAACACACTATATGAGATTTTAGGTGAAATGTCCAAAATACTGTCCATCATAATAGTAATATGGTAGTTAGCGTAACCCAAGTTTAGAAAGTCAGGAAACACACTCTTCAGAGAAAGTGACAGGTCATCAAACCTTAATGTTACAGCATTACTTCTGCAGGACCCAGTATATTTCTTATTATAAATTACAATATCGCATAGCCCCAATTGGTTTTCTCTATTTTCCACTTACAAAACTTTTGGTTGTTTCCACAGCTCAACAAACATGTACCAGGCATTTACTCTGTCAGTGCAAGGCACTAAATAGAATGTGTTAAGAGATCAACAGTTCTGCCCCTCATGAAACTCCTAGTCCAGTGCAAAATTTAGATAACTATACATAGCACAGCATGATAGTAATATGGTAGTTAGCGTAACCCAAGTTTAGAAAGTCAGGAAACACACTCTTCAGAGAAAGTGACAGGTCATCAAATTGCTTCTCTCCTCATGGTGGCTACAATGCCACTCTCTTTTTGACAACCATCTTTCCTAATAATGTGGATATCATCTAATCAACCTCTCCCCTCCTATATACCCAGTGCTGGAGCGTGGAGACTAGCCATCCTGTTTTAGCTATTAAAAGCTGGCTACATTTCAGAATTTCTACTTTTTCTCTGGACTACAGTGCATATAGAAGCTCAAGGAGATAACTGTTTGAATCTCAAAGCACATTCTGTTATACTGTCCTTTGTTGTATATGTCTTTCTGACTTTCTTGATTCAGCTATTTCTCTGTTGCTCTCTGATACACGAGAACTAACATAACTAAATGCAGAGTCAGCTTTCAAATCACCTTATATTATTGATAAAAGGGTAATTCTTCTCCGGTTCAGAAAATATGGTTTGTAATAGTGCTGTTTCCTGAATGTGCTTTTGAAGCACCTAGCCACTTCTGACTATGTCTTTTTGTCTCTATGACCTTTGACAAGGATTGTAGCCAGCTGCATTGGAAGAGCTCACCATATGTTGAAAAGTGTACTCTGACACCTGCTCTTACATTCTTTGTTTGAAACATGAACATGTGTCTAAAATGATTTGAACTGCACAGCCTTGGTTCTCATCACTAGTGACAGAGATGGGTTTGGTAGGCAATCATCCTTTTGAACTCGGATTACCCACACTTCATGTGTCATTTTGGAATGTTTTAATGAATATCAGTGAATCTGGTCACAGAAATGTAACAGAAGTATATCCTCTTGTAAATTCTATGTATTGTAAATTCATTCAGTTTTTTTTTTTAACTCTAAAAGAAGTCAAATAACAGGCATTGACACTTTAGAGCAAGATTACAAGACTCAGTGGTATACTGAAATTGATACTATTTGCACTGACAGTGACTTATAATAAGACTTTAGCAAGGGAGTCCTCATAACAATAGTAGCACTAGGTTACTCAGTACCTACTTACTTCATGTGAATCCCTCAGGCAGCAGTGCTGTGCAATTTAGCAAATTACGTAAAGTCTCAGTAGTATTTAATGCCACAGTCGGGATTGAAACTCAGGTCTCTCATCCAAATCACTTGGTTTTCCAAGTCTCCTAGCTGCCTTTATAATAACTCTCCCTTCTCATTAAATGTTGGTTAGATTTATAATTTTATTCTCACTTCTTACTCCAGTATGTATTATTAATATATATTATAACTGTTGAATAAGAATTTTTAAATCAGTAAATTATTAGCTTAAGTACTTTTTCACACTAGGTATTATAAATCATATTCTTAAATTAACAAAAGACTTCCATACACTTAAAGCTGAGCCATTTACTTTGAAATTTACACACAGTGACACCATAAAATGTTCATATATAAAATTTTCACTGGCCCACTAGATTGATACAACAATCTTCTCCACTCTACTCTGTGCCCAGAGATGCTGACCTGTACTGGGTATAAGCCAACAGAAGGCAAAAGTAGACCACTGGGCAGAAAGAGAGTGAGATCAGAATGTTTATTCCATAGCTTCCATCCTGCCAGGTCACAAAAGGCTGGCCCTGTCCCTTGACTGAAGACCACAACTGTTTCAGTAATGTCCTCTTTACAATTTTCTGACTACTGCACTGACTTCCCCCTTGCTCTCTAAGGCAAGGACAGTGAAGGCTCCCTTCTTGCTAGTACTGGAATACTTTCCCTAAAACTGCCTACATTACCCTATGTTTCCTGATTGATACAGTTGAAAATAAATACACTAGATTCTCTGGTTAGAAATTACTGTCATAGAACTATAAATGTATTTTAATTATTTAGGATAGAGAATGCTATCGAAACATTTCTCTCTAAATAAAATGGGGTTAATTTTGCCAGTTGTCTGAGTTTCGATTAATGTATTTGGAAATCCTCATTGGTGTTGATTAACTGAGTACCTACTGTAACATATTCTGGACTTGAGTTTTGGACAAATTAATATGACAAGGGTCATTAATTAATTTCTTAGTATTTTCTGGAACAGAAACTATATTGTTTGGGCTTGTTTTTATTTTTGTTTTCATTTTCTCCAAGTCTAACAATTTCGTTGGAAAAAAATCATTATCCTAACCCCAATAACAGCTTCACAGCACAATTCCATAACATAATTTGTTGTTGATTCTTCTCTGTAGAGAAAATCCATGTAAGATTTAGACAACTGCAGAGTAAAAAGATCAGATGTGAATTCTTGGGGTGATCCTGGTTCCTGGGTGTACAAGATTTCTGACCTTCATGATGCTTTAATGGTCAAGAAACTGACTGGTAAATGACAGCTGAGCTGTTGAAATATCACAGAGTAACTCAGCTGGACTAAGAATTTTGAAAACATTTGGATCACTCATTAGTTAAAAAGAGTTTTTACCCAAGGGTGTCATTATATTATAAAATGTACTGATTTGAATAAATTTGATTATAGTTGTTTAATTTAGATGATCTTTTTCTAGAGTTGTTTGTTTTAAACTGCTGAAAAACTAGAGAAACAAACTCCTCATAAACAAACTGTTGAACTTGACATTATTACTCTGTTCTCTCCTTTCCCTGCATTGACACTTACTAGTTTAACTTTTTCACACTGTCCATTTATACTGCTTCAATAAATCAAAACCATAGCTTGCCTCATTTCACAAATATATAGGTAGAACAAAATCATTTAAAATATATATTTTTAATCACAGAGTAACAAAAGTTCTTCAGTAATAAAGTAAGTTTCCTAGATTAAGCATACACACACACACAGAGGTGACAGCTAAATAGATTTTGCCAAATGACTAGTAAAGATTAGGCCTATGAAACTTTAAAAACTAGCTCTGGTATAGTTAGAGAGAAACGGTTTGATAGCATTCTCTTATCCTAAATATTAAAAAAGGCATTTATGGTTCTATGACAATAATTCCTAGCCAGCAGTTTGGGAGAAGTAGCTAGGGATTTTCATTGCCATTCTCTGTTGGAAAAAAAAAAAGACACATCCACATTTCCAAATTCCCTACTCTCCAAACACAATGGAGAGACACTGATAACAATCATTATTACAAGTTAAGTGGTTTCAAAAGCCCAAGTTCAAATTTATCTTTCCATAATCTAGCTAAGAACTAGCTAAGCCATCAGTCTCCAGAAATAAGATTACTATGGAATGAACAAAACACTAAGGCCTATGAAGGCCTTATAATCCTTTCAAGATGGCAAAAGTATATTTTGAAAGCCAAACAAGCTCCTACCATTTTCATTTAAGATGAAGTTGCTATTTCTATTACCTTATCCAAAAGTTAGGTTAAATTAGAATAGATTCAAAGAACTAGAGTTTGACCCTCTTTTTCATTCAAAGTTAACAACAGTTAATTTTTGAAATGTTAAATAGAAAAGACTCCTTTTCCACTTTTTTCCTTAAACTTACCAAGAAACTTCTGTGCTTCTCTTGCACCTGTGACCAACTTCCTCTGCTATTGTGATGCATGAGTGTAAGTTGAGGTTAAATCCCATCTGTTTAAATCCAGTTGGACACTTCTATATTTACCTAAGTGCATCTATATATCTTCTTTAATACAAGGCCTTCACTGGAATGACTTAAGAATGGCCAAAACAGGCAAAATTACATAGGCACTAGCTCATAAATTTACTATAATATATAATTTTGTGGCTTAAAAAATATTTTTTTCCACAATTGGCCCGATTAGACTGAATTGCTAATTATATCTCATACCTATATAAAATGAATGAAAAACAAGACATTATCTAAATTTTTTGAGGCTAAAAAAGGTCTAAAGTATAGATGTCTCTTGATTCAAATGTGAGCACTGCTAATATCCTCCTATTTTCTTATATTCTTTTTTCCCACATATGGAACAATTTAGAGTACCTAATTCCTTTTGTTACCACTGCAGACAGCCCTAAAAAAATAATATAAGGCTGTGCATCTGAGGTGTGTATAAATAAAGACTTTAAAGAGAAAAACATATATAACAGCAATAAGCATATATCATAGAATATTTCTGCTTAAAATTCAAGTTTAGATTTGTTTTCTCATACATTATTTTCACTGAATAATAAAACCAGCTAATCACAATCCTGCTCATGAAACATTCTCCCTGCTGTTTAAAATTATTATCGACTTATGAAAAGACCATTAGCTTTTTCATCTGCACACAAACTAATTCCAATTCATTTAGGCTGTTCCCATTGGTGATATTTTCTGACATTTTAATGAGTGCTGTTGCCCCATACGGCTCTTTTCTTAAATACCTCATATTCCTCAATTTAAAAATAAAAGAAAAATATATAATGACTGCATGACTATCTATTAAATTTCAGAAATATTATGCTTTTAAAAAGTATTTCTTTATAAACTCACAGATAACCTGTGGTGCACCTTGGCTCCCAGACCTTATTCTACCACATAAACCTTGTAGCTAATATAATAGCTAGTGTAATTAAGCTATTAACTCTAATGCCCATATTTTAAAAATAATTTTAGGCTATATGTGCATCATTTTTCAGTTACATTACAGATATAAATATTAGCAATATTAATTATTATTAAACAGAGAGGAGGCTGAGATGGCTCAGAGGGTTAAGCACTTGCCTTGAAGCCCTGGGGTCCAGGGATTGAGTCCTGGCCCATGCAGACCCATATGCTGAACTGAGGTGTGCTCCATGTGAGAGGCCCCCAGTTTAGTTCTTGCTGAGGCAAGCTTCCCATGTGGGAGGCCCCTGATTTGGCCCCCAGCTCCTGGGGGCATGCCTCCCATGCAGGAGATGCCCAGCCCCACTCTCAACCTGTGCAACCCTTGACCACCTGTGTGGAAAAAATTATTTTGAAAACTGATGATGCACAACTATGGAGACTACTCTGGGCCCGCCCCCTTCTCTCTGTCTCTCTCTGTATCTCTGTATCTCTCTCTCTCTCTCTCTCTCTCTCTCTGTCAAAAACAATAAAGTAAACCTTTAAAAACATATTAAATAGAGACAATTGACTATGTTTTTAAAAATATCCAGAATAGGGGAAGCCAGGATGTCTCAGTGGGTTAAGCGCTCACTTTGCAGCGCCAGGGAATGAGGATTGAATCCAGGCCCGGCCTGTGCGGACCCATATGCTGAACTGGGGAGTTCCCTCAGTTCAGTTCTCTCTCTGTCTCTGTAGCTCTCTCTTTTTCTCTCTCTCTGTCTCTCTGTCTCTCTCTGTCTCTCTGTCTCTCTCTCTCTCTCTCTCTCTGTCAAAAACAGTAAAAAAAAAAAAAAATTTTTTTTTAAATATATCCAGAACAAAACATTAATTAAAAACTTTAAAACTACACTGCATGTCAAATCTGGCATCTTCCATACAAACTATTCACATATTATAAAACTTTTTTGTTAAGCAAAGCCTAAAAAACAGACATCCTATCACATCATTTTGAGAACAAGTAGGTGAAATTCTGTTTGTATTTACAAAGTTTTCTTCCTTTCTTTTTCCCCTACAGATATCTTCATAACTAAAATAATTGGAAAGAAGGGGCGTTTAATATATTGAACCCTGATATGATTTCCCTTGTGGACAATGAGTTTCCATCTGGCTCTTGAAAAAAGAGCCTATGAGTATTAAAAACAAAACAAAACAAAACAAAAAAACAAACAAAAAACACCCGAAGCAATAAACACATCCCAGAGTCCATTATTAACACATGTAGTTATCAGAAAATAAAAAATTATACAGAGAAAACTGACTATTTCATTTCCTATACAGAATTATAAAAAAGGAAAGGCTTAGTAAAAGATGTTTGAAGAAAGAAAACTAAGTAAATGCAGAAACAAGTAAAATAGCTTTGAAAAGCTTGATCTTTACACCAGGTATTGTAATTTTATTTAAAGGTTGATGCCAAAAAATTATTCTTGGCCCAAGCATTTTGAAACACTACCAGAAAGGATCAATTTTAAATCAAGGCCACGAACAACTTTAAATTCATTACAAGAATTATCAAAATTCACCATATTCTTCATTGGGGGAGGGAGGGTGTTGAGGAGGGAGCATAACTGATCCCACTATTCTAGTCACTTCTTTTTCTTTTAGTGAGAGGCAGGGTTATGCTGAGACAGTTATAATGATTCTAATGTTAAGGATACTCCTGGAAAGTGATTCTCTAGTGGCCAGAGGTTAAATAGTTTAAGATTAACAATCTGAGTAGACTCAGGAAGCCTTTTTTTTAGACCTCACATTGTAATTTCCTCTCTTCTCCCAAAACCAACTTTACCAGCCTTCTTTCAGATGTCCCTGTTCCCCTGCTACAGGGTGTCCGCTTATGCTTTTTCTCTTTCAGAAGGCTATCATGTTACCTTGATATACCAAATTATTATTGCTATCAGATCAGTTCAAACCTCAGTTCAAAATACTTCCATTCACCAAATTAAGTCAACACTCTGAGTTATGAGATCTCATGCAAGTAGGTTTGTTTACTTATAATTGTGACTGTATTTTGTTTTCATGGTTATTTGATAAATAACTGCCTATTCCACCGACTAGAGCAAAGACTTGTTCTTTGTCTATTTTGAGTCACTAATACATTAATAGCACTTAGCCCAGAGCCCAGCCAAAAGTGAATGAACAATATTTGACAAATAAATGAATTAAATCAATGAATACTGAACAAAGCCAAAAAGAACTAGAGTGGGTTGACACATACTTATGACAATTTCATCCTTAAATTTGGAAAATCCTAACAACACATTTTGCATAATGACCATTTTTTTCTTCAAACTAGTGATGGTTACAAAATGTTTATTCAACATTAATCAAATCTTTCCATGGAGAAGTATGTTTCTTAAGATAGAACTTCACCAAACTGGCATCTGAAAAGAGTGCCATTTGTTCCACTTAACTAAAGTATGTCTGGAGTGCTAACTTGCAACAATCTCTCTTTAGAGAATTAATTTGATGTATTTCATTATGGCACATACAGTAATTGCAGTATTGGGTTTGGATAGAACTCTACAAACACTATTGACTAGTTTTGACAAGAAGATTAGCCTGAAGGCCAGTCCAGGTGACCTAAGGGTTAGAATGTTGTCAAACAACACATAGTGACAGCTGTGAATTTAGTGGAGGATAACTCACTGTGTCAATTAACTATGGAAAGTTCCCTTTAATGTAAAGTCATTGAGAATTTGGATGTGGCAGCCAACGATCTGGAATCCTTTTCTTGCATTGAGTATAAGCAGAATCATAGTGACCTTGATATCTGAAATGCATGGAGTCATGGATTTGTTACACAACCACCTAAGGCTCTCACTGCCTGAATCCAGCAGACAGCCTAATTAAACAGCAAGAGTTCCTGGAGGGGAATGTTAATGAGTCTACTTGCAGCCAACAGTCTGTTCCCCAGATGGCGCAGGGGTTATAAATTGTCAATAGGGTAAGAGTAGTGAAGGAAGCCAGGGAAAATACAGAAAGACCCCTTACATTACTGGAACTTTCGGAGATACTAGCTCTACCATGAAAATACTTGAAGATTTGGCAGCCAGGACATGGAAACAAAAAGTACTAGCATATTATATTTATGTTGAACAGTAGGAGTACATCTAGAGTTGCTTTGGCTTTTCAAATGGACACCACTCTATCATATAAATAAAATGTTGGGATGATTATTTCAGGCACTTTTGTCAGGTTGATAATGACTATAAAAAATAACATCATTAAATCCCTACTAAGTTTGTAGTTTGTATTTGTTATTTTCTGCCTTTTTATTTTCCCTAATGGATAGAATCTAGAGCATGAGAGCCCTTGCATTACTAGATCCCTTTTGAGTAAGTAAAATATCTTGAAGAGAAACAAGATCCTGTGACCTTAAAGTTATGTCCTCACTATTACCCAAAGTAGTGAATGTCAAAGTAATGTCTATTAGCTACAATTAGGAATGAAAACACCACTTCTGCTTTTTTCAAGCTTCTTTTTTTAACGTGTTCTTAACCTTGAAAACCAGTCAAATTTAATCCTCAAAAGTTAATTTCAAGATCTGTGATAGACAGACTCTAGGGTGACCACAATAATTTTTATCTCCTAGTGTTCATAATTTTGTATAATCTTGTTTTCATCCACGTGACTAACTTCTAAATAATGGCCAATGAAATGGATATCACTCCCATGATTAGGTTATGTTATATAACACTGTTAGTGACTAAAATGAGAGTCTTACATGCTGATGATGAAGAAACAAGCTGTTATGATATTGACTATCAGTGGAAAGGGCACAGGGCAAGAAATTACAGGTGACCTCTACAAGGTGAAGTTCTCAGTTCCATAAACACAAGGCAATGCTTTCTTCCAATAACCACTTCTAGAAGACCATGAATTCCAGAAAAAAAATGCAGCCTAGCTAATCTTGGCTGCAGCCTTGTGAAACTCAATGCAGTGGACGCTGCTAAGCTATATCTGAACTCTTGATCCATAAAAACTGAGACTTTAAATTTGTATTGTTTTAAGCCAAAAAAGTTTGTGTTAACTTGTTTTGGCAGCAACAAAAAATTAATATACCATTGAAAAATGATCAATTTTTGGTCATGTGATGGTAAATTTTATATATTATCTTGACAGGGAGCCCAGATATTTTGTCAAACCTTATTATAGGTGTTTGTGAGTGGATAATGTATGAAATTAACATTTAAATCTGTAGACTCAATAAAACAGATTCCCATCCTTAATGTGACTGAGACTTATCCAGTCACTTAAATTGAATGAAAAGGCTGACCTTCCTCCAACTAAAAGAGAATTCTTCCTGCCTGATGATCTTTGAAGTGGCTTGTTTGTTTGTTTGTTTGTTTGTTTGTTTGTTTATTGCCTTTGTACTTGAACTGAAATAAAGACGCTGTGGTACATTTACACAATGGAGTATGACATAGCCATAAAGAAGAATAAAATTGTGCCTTTTGCAATAATATGGGTGGAACTAGAAGACATCATGCTAAGTGAAATAAGTCAGACTGAGAAAGACAAATACCATATG
>PVKE010010567.1:0-42184 GCA_004027555.1 Craseonycteris thonglongyai | reverse complement strand
GCTAGTACTGGCTTGAGGTTCGTCAGCACCTTCTTCAGCCTCTTCATTGTCGTCATCAGGCAAGATTGGGTCGTAGAGAGCTTTGGCCTTTGTCCTGATCATATTAGTGTCCAAACTCACTGTCTTTTTCCTGCCATCAGCAATCCACAATGCCAGTGCAGCTTCCATGTTCACAATTCTGTTATTACGCGGAGTTACCCCACGTTTCGCTTCTTTATTGAAGGTGATTGAAGCAGGTTTGCGGATGTTTGCTTCCTCTTTCTTGATGGACCGCACTGTAGATTCCTTCACCCCGTCATGGCGTGCCACAGATGCATAATTTCTGCCCTCTTTGATCATATCTAAAAGTTTCACTTTTTCGCTGAGGGTCATCATCTTCTTCCTCTTGGGCACCCCGGAGGAAGCTTTCGCAGGGGCACAGCGCTTAGGCGGCATTATAAGGGCTTAATTAATAAAAAAAGTGATCGCTTAAGCAAAACAAGTTATCGCCAACACAACACTAAAATACAGTATGTGAGACAGTCAACATCATGGACAAGACTGGCGAGATACAACAAGAGAAGGTGCTAGGTGAGGCTGCGATGATGCGCAGACAATCAGCTCACAGGGATGAATCCACTCGTCCTCTCATGGGTCGATGTCGCACCGGAAACCAATCCCGCGCCTTTATGAGAGCCCGTGGGATGGACTCTGAGTCAGCTCATCTCTTTGTGTGACAGGCAGGGATCCTTCTCTCTCGCGCATCCACATGAAACAACGCTCCTTTCCGCCATGTGGCTGCCGACATGGTTGTATTTTTTCATTTTTATTTTTTGATGAATATTTTGGGGAAAATCCGCGAAGCACTGAAGCCACAAAACATGAAGTGCGAAGTGGCGAGGGAACACTGTATTTTTGTTGTTGCTGTTTTTGTTGTTTTTTTATGATTTTTTTTTTTTTTTTGAGAGACAGGGAAAGACAGAGACAGAGAGAAGGGAGAGGGCCCAGAGCAAGTCTTCGCAGCTGCACATGTCAGTTTTCAACATGGTTTTGTTTCACATAGATGGGCAGGGCTGCATAGGGCAGGAACTGGGCTGGGGGCCTCCCACATGGAAGGCACACCCCCTCGAGCCAGGTGCCATAACAGAGGTGAGAACCAAACTGGGGGCCTCCTGCATGGGAAGCACACTCCAGTTCAGCATATGAGTCTACACAGGCCAGAGACAGGATTCCACCCTTTGTCCCCAAGGCTGCAAAGTGAGCTCTTAACCCACTGAGCCATTCCAGGTTCCCCAGTTTTGTTTTTGAAACTATAAAGCTATCCTCAACTATATTTAGAGGAAGAGTTCTTAGGTAAAAGTTCATTTTCATCTTCTTTCTTAGCTAATAGATACCTATTTTCAGGATAGTTAAAAGTAGCTCTTAAGAGCTATTGCTTTATTTCCAAAACTTTAATTCCCTTCTCGCTATTCCTGAAAATCATGTACGGTATGTGGTGAGAGAAAGGCTGGAAGAATGATTCCCATACATATACTTCTGGCTCATGGTCTTCAAAAAAACCCTAAGTATAACTCATTTCTGGAATTTTTACAATGCATATAGTGACATGGGCTCAATACATTGTCTTATTATGTAAATTGCCCCCTGTGATTTGGGTTAAATTTTACACAAGTTGAAAACTGAAAATTTTAATGATGTTTTTGTTTTCTCTGAGTTATACAAAGTATTGCTCCTTGTATTAAATCTCTTCTAAAGACTAAATGTTATTCAATGTTCTGTGAATTTTCTCAAATCAACAATTTAAAAAACTTTACCTTGAGTTATTTGGAATACAAACATATTGCATATATTATTTTTGTTATCAACACAAACCAAATAGCAAAGCTATTGAAGGAGTTTTCAGGTTAATGTAACAACTCATCAAGGTTCTTCTATAAACTGATTAATAGGGCAATCTATATTTTCAGTTCAATATCACAAGTGGCAGCCAATTGGTTTGATTAAAAATTTGATGCTTGTATGTTTGCATGGTCAGAGTTTTTAGGAGATTATTGCAATTCCTACTGCTGTTTACACAAAATTATATGTTATGTCCAAATTTTTAACAAATTCAATTCATCAGAACTATCTATCACTTAGATCTATTATTTGTTATTTGAAAGCTATTTCAGTTGTATTTTTTTTTCTTGAAACTGGTTTTGTTAAAATCATACCTCTGTTAAGCTAAGTAAAAATTTCTACTTTTTATTATATGTGTTCATGAACTTAATTTTTATCAAAAATAGAATTATTCATTGTGCCCTAAAGAATGACATTCTATTATTCTCATGGTCTACATGTACTGACTGAAAAGTATACATATATAAAATATAAGTAAACGAATGACCTGTTCTTTAGTAGATAGCACAAATAATTATTGTAAATCTTGGTCCTGTAATTTTTGAAGTCTGTAACTGGTGAAATACTTTGTTTGCTGTTTTAGTACCTTGTGCTTGCTATTTATTATTTATTTGAAGCAGCAAATAGAAACTTGTTCAAAATTGAGAAGATTAAACAGCATAAAAAACTGTTTACTTTTTAAATACTTGTTTTTTATCAACTGAATCTTGCACTTGTCTCCTCCCCCCCGTAAAAGCTGATGTTTGTCTTACACAGAACTTTAAAGGTGATCAGTGAGAAAGTTTTATGAATTGAAATCGCAAGAATATATCTATTCTCTTCTCTCTATTCTTTTACTTTATGTAGACATAAAGATTCAAATTTCCTACATGAGAGTAAAATTGATGATAAATGTAACCAGAAATGGCTGATATGCTTAATTGAATCTTTTGTGAAATAAGAAGGAAACTTTAATTCAAATAATAAAATGACTGAACTTCCAAAAGATACAAAAAGATTTTGAGGACTTTTCAATTACAGATAGTTGGGTTTGTTGCACCATCTACTGGTCAAATTTCACACCTTTCACTGATAAATGTCCCAAAGATGTATATTCTTGGGGTTTTACTCTGAACATATATTTAGTTTATCATTTCGGAATTAAAATTACTCTAATCCTGTAACACATATTTATTTAAAAATGGAAAACATGAATATGTAAGTCAACAATTGCTTCATGTAAAAAAAAAAGTTGTTTTTTAGTTTTATTCCCAGTTTTGCCATTCTAGTAGTAGTACAAAACATCACAGAGTTGTAGAAAAGAGTATGGTCAGAAAAAAATAGCACACTAATAAATAAAAGTCTACATTTTAGTCAACGCTATTAAAGTTCAAATGAATATACTAATGGAGTTTGATATCAATAGTACTATTTATCAAATTTCAGAAAGATAATTGTGCTCAATGAAAAGTAAGCTGACTCAAAAAGCATTTTTCTCTAGACAATAATATTAACTAATCCTTCCTAAAGTACATAGTGATTTTTCTTGAAAGTCACTATGAAGCTGTGGATTTTTTTGTTGTTATTTGTTTTTTTGTTTTGTTTTGTTTTGTTTTGGTTTGGTTTGGTTTGGTTTGAATTAAAATAGCCCTGAATATATATAGGGACAGAGTAAATTGAACCTAAAATTTTAGCAATATTTTAATATTTAATTATAATGCATCAGTAATATATCTGGAAAATAAATATTCATATGAATTTTAACTAAGAAATTTTCATTAAAAAATTCCTATTAATTTTTCTTATACAAAAAGACTACAGAATAATCAACTTAATTCTCTTTTTTAAAAATGTATACAGTCTTTTATTTTTTATTTATTAACATATTTATGAATGTATGATTGAGATTACTAATTTACTTTCTAATAAAATTTATAAATAACCATATGGTTTCATCCATTGTTACTCATTGAACCTATAGAAAATGCATATTAAAAGGTATATTTAGCTCTGTGCTATCCTTTTTTAATTTTTATTAAAAGTTTTGAGATAACATTAGTTACTAAAATTATATAGGTTTCAAATGTACATTCTATAAAACATCATCTATATATTACATTACATGTTCACCACCCAGAGTCAGTTTTATTAGTTCATCATATATTTGACCTCCTTTATCCTTGTCTACCTTTCCTCATATCCCCTTACTCTTTAGTAACCACTAAACTCTTTTTGCTTGTTTGTTTGTTTATTTGTCTTGTTAATTTTTTTGCTTTCAATTTTATAGCCCACATGTGAGTAAAGTCATATGGTTCTCGACTTTTTGTGTCTTATTTTGCTTAGCATGATGATCTGAAGATTCATCCATATTGTTGCAAATGGCAGCATTTCATCTTTTCTTATGGCCGAGTAATATTTCATTGTGTAAATGTGCCACATCTTCTTTATCCAATCATCTATCCAAGGACACTTGGAATGTTTCCATATCTCTGCCAATGCAAATAATGCTGCAATAAACATAGGGGTACATCTATCTTTGTGGATAAATGTTTTCAGATATTTGGAGTAGATACCCCAAAGAAGGATTGCTGGGTCATAGGGTAATTCTATTCTTAATTTTCTGAGGAACCTCCATAATGGTTTTCATAGTGGATGTACCAATTTGCATTTCCATCAACATTATATGTGGGTTCTTTGATCTCCACAGCCTCTCCAACACTTGTTATTCCTTGTCTTGTTTTTCATAGCCATTCTAACAGGTGTAATGCAATATCACATTGTGATTTTGATTTTCATTTCTCTAATTGCTAGTGAAGTTAAGCATTTTCATATTTATCTGTTAGCCCTTTGTATATCTTCTTGGCAGAAGTGTGTGTTTGTTCATGTCCTCTGCTGACTTTTTAATTCAATTGTTTGTTCTTTGTTGTTGAGGTGTAAAAGTTCTTTATATGTTTTACATATTAGCCACTTATTGGAGGTGTTGTTTGCAAATGTCTTCTCCCATTTGACTGGTTGCCTTTTTGCTTTGTTGATGGTTCCTTTTGCTATTTAGAATCTTTTTAGTTAGATAGTTTTATTTGCTTATTTTTGCTTTTACTTTTTCTTGCCATTCATGTCGAATTCAAAACTCTCTATTCATGAATAAAATTTTCCTCCACTTAGCAAATGAAAAAAATGACCCAATGATTCAGATTTCACCTAACTTGAATATTAAGCATAGCTAGACCAATTCATCCCCTATTGTTATTAGAATTCAATTCACTAAATAAAAAACAGAGTAACTTTCTGCTCCAACAAATGAGGCCAATCAGAAAAATAATGGAAAAATTTAGGGACTCCTACATTCCTGAGGCCACTAGGAGCTATGATTGCTTCACGAAATTAGCAAAAGAGTTAAAAGCCACCTGGTTCTGAGAAAGACAAAGAGAAGTATGCACTTGTGTACACAGTCACATGTGCACACACTCACAGAGTGTTAAAGCCTCATGCCCTGGAAATAACCTCTTTCCTCACTTATTCTCAGACTTTATGTTGTTTTTCTTTCTATTCTAGACCAAGAGTGACATTTAACTACACTGGTTTAAGCAAATACAAAACAAGTAATTAACAACAACAAACATAAAAATGTAAGAGATTCACTATTGCATAGCCATACATAATATTCAAGTATACAAAGGCTTTCTGGAAAAAAATACAGTTATAATATGCCTATTTTTCCTATTACATGGCTAGATATTTTCTGAACAGCCCTCATACACATCCCACTAATAATAATGATCTAAATATGCTGGTAGTTACTAAAAATACCAGCTCTAATATTCCAGAGTAACATTGTTCACTCAGTAATTTTACAAGGATGAGAACGATGACTAACTAGTGGTTTATCAAGACAATCAATGAACCATCTATCAACAAAGCCAAAAATTATTCTGACTCAGGGAAATTAAACTACTGTGCATAAATCTATAAATCATACTGTTTAGTTCACTATAATCCTGGTAATAGTTATCAGAGTTTCAAAGAAGTAGTTTGTATATAAGTTCAAAATATATTAAGGGAAATGTCAAGAGGAGCCAATGCTAGGATAAACACACATCCTGATTTCCCCAGGATGGTACTAAACTTCTCAACTTATGATATGTATAAGCCTTCCTTCCTCTGTCTCTGAGCCCTCATAGTCATTTTCACAAATAGGGTGTTGTGATAGAGTGATGCTACCACTAGTAACGAAAGATATTATTAATCGTATTTAAACTTTCATATGTTAAACCAAATTTCAGAAGGAAAGTACAAATGTGCTGCTAATAGTCAAATATACATTCATCTTTTATTATATTATTTTTTGTTTGGTGCACACTCAACCAAAATTTGATGAATTGTCATGCTCAGAAATATCTGCATTCTCCCATAGCTGATATAAAATTTTATTTTATGTTTTAAAGATGTATTTTGCTTGAGAGAAAGAGAGAGAGAAGTGGGGAGGCCCAAGGCTGTCTCCACAGTTGTACATCATTAGTTGTGACATGGTTTCATTCCACACAGGTGGATGTGGGACCGGGCAGGTCAGGCACTGAACTGGGTGGGGGCCTCCCACATGAGAGCCCAGAACCTTCACTGCTATCCTGGTGTTTACCGTTGTGCCACATTTCAGCACATAAATTTCCTGGGCTCCGGCTGGTACTCTAACCCCAGAACTCACAATTCCAAGGCAAGCGCTCAACCACTGAGCTACCTGGCATTCCCTAAAATTTTATTTTTTAAAACAAAGTTTAGTCCACAAAATAAGTTTAATGTAAGTAAACCAAATTTGATAACTGGATTGCTTCATTTTCTCATGATTTCCCCTAGAAAAAAAGATTAAGTTTAGCTCTAATAAGAATATCTCTCATTAACATATCCAACCATTTTTGTGTTATTATGCAACCATAAAATAACTTAAAAAGTCCAATGTAAACAATTTTTTCTTTTCTTCTCTTTTTTGTGTTTTGCCAGAAGCGAGGCTATCATAGAGTTAGTTAAACTATGATGCATTATAACATAACCATG
Organism: Craseonycteris thonglongyai; assembly: GCA_004027555.1. Classification (NCBI taxonomy): domain Eukaryota; kingdom Metazoa; phylum Chordata; class Mammalia; order Chiroptera; family Craseonycteridae; genus Craseonycteris; species Craseonycteris thonglongyai. The sequence continues at coordinate 35,281 of PVKE010010567.1, read as the reverse complement.
TTTAAAAAATTCTATTCAGCCTAAGCAGGCCTGGTCTGGACCTGGCCATATTTCCAAACAATGGAAGCCATCATGTGAATAAACAGTAAGCACTGAACATCATTATAGAATCAGTAAATATAAATATTTGATAGACTGATTAGAGTCCCTGTTTGTAGCTCTGTTGTAGTTGTGCATAAGGGTTTCTTCCCTCTAATTTTTAAATATATTTCTAGAATTCTGGGCTTAAAATAACAATACATTATACACTAGATTCTTATTTCTTATAGTAAATCAATGTGTCTGATTATATACAGGCCCACTGATACCAAGTTGTTAATAATATTTATTAATACCTGTGTAACCATTAGGTGACAGATTAATGCAAATTATAAGCCAGGAAAAATAAAATCACAAATTTTACCTAGTAAACTGTTTGTCTAGCTTTCATTTGATCACAAATATATATATTTTTTAATTTTAATTTGACTCGTAAGTCAGACTCTGTTATTCCTATTCATCAGCATCCCATCAAGTCTTTTAGAATATCATGGTAGGTTATAGAAAAAATTGTCTTGCAAATATAAGCAATTTTTTTCTTGCTCCTTGATCACAAGGATCTACTCATTGTAATTTTTAATTTCAAAGTTACATGTTATAATCCAAAGAATAATTAAAATGTGTGTCTTTGAATTATAAATAAATATGCATGTGTATATCTATGTACACTTTTAAATTGAGTTACCACATAGAGTCTATTTTTTAAAAGAATAAAAAGAAAATGAGATCTTTTTTTTTTTTAAGCCAACTAAATATAATCTCATCTTTGCTAATTCCAAAGACAGTGGCCCCAAAACTCTGAGAACTGTGGATTTGGATCTCAGGATGGACAGTTCAGGCTGTAGCTGAGGTCTCAAGAATTAGTTGAACTCCTCAATTTATAAAGCCCACATCCACCCCACCACATATAGCAAGGTCTGTACAATCTTCCTGGTTTGCTGCATGCATTCTTAAAAGTACATCTGGGTTATTTGCTTTTCTTTTTGAACTAGTCCTTGAATGTTTATTTTAACCTATTTCATTGGCTTCTGAGTATTCAAGAAAATGGAGGAGGGGAAGCCGGGATGGCTCAATGGGTTTAGGCGCTCACTTTGCAGCCCTGGGGACCGGGGATCGAATCCCGGCCCTGGCCCGTGCAGACCCATGTGCTGAACTGGGGAGTGCCCCCAGTTCAGTTCTCACTGGGGCGAGACCCCGGCCCAGTTCCTGCCCTGTGCAGTCCCACGCCCACCTGTGTAATAAAACTATGTGGAAAAACCAATGATGTGCAACTATGGAGACTGCTCTGGGCCCTCCCTCTTCTCTCTGTCTCTGACTGTATCTTTCTCTCTCTCTCTCTGTCAAAAATAATAAATAAATCTTTTAAAAAAAAAAAGAAAGAAAGAAAATGGAGGAGACTCAATCAGGGTGCATCAGTAGCAGTTACCCACATTGCAATAGCCTTCACGTTGGTAAACATAACTCATTTTAGAACACAAAAGTAGATAAAGTAAAGGCAGTAATAGAGTGTCACAACTGAAAGGATAATTTTTTTGTGAATCACAGTTATTGTGAGCTCTATATATCTCCGTAATTCTGTTCCATTTACTGACTCCAAATTAATAGCTTATTCACTACAACTTGGCAAGAGTATTTTTTCAATAGAATCCACAATGTACACATAATATTTTTCAACATTTAAACAAATTAAATATTATTTTTGCAAATGACATTGTTAGGCATATGTAAAAAATGCCAATGATATATAAATTTAATCAATGTACACACTATCTAGATAATTTGGCAGAACTGTTGGTCTGTCATTGTAACTTTATGTCACTCAAATTAAAACATAGTAGACATTAGACTTGGAACAATATTTTTTATTCTTTTTAAGATAAAAAAAAACAACTCTATTTTGCCCATGTTTATTGAATGAATAACTGTATAGTCTCCCGATTCTCAAAATGTGTTCAACCATATCCCGGTACTAGTGTTGGAAAGAGCCCATTAAAGAAAAGTTATATTGTCAAGTGAGTTTGACTAATGCAACATGCTTATACTCTGCTTGGAAGTTCACAATGCCCATTAACTTATTAAAAGCTCTAAGAAGGCTACAGTAAAGAGGCTTGCTAGATTTTGTTTAGCTCAGGATTTTTCAACTTATTTTACCACGTAAAGCAGGCAGAGATGTGAGTTGGAAGCTTGAGAATAAAATGCTCTGACCTGAAAATTTTGTGACAGAGTTTACTGAGAAAATAGGCAGAATTATCTTTTGGAGGGTCGGCCCCTTATAGTGCAGGCTTCCCCCAGTAGGTGAATGTCCCCAGCTGGTGGTGTTGTGAGAGGCCGTGTTCAGCTTCAGTGAATATTTTGGAGTTTTGTTCAATGTGTTTTCCCATTTCATGATGGGAGATTTACACAAAGAACTTGTGGCATGACAACACATCTGCCCACACCATTTTGAATGTTCAGCAGTTTTTTACGAAAAGCTATGTGACCCTCTTGGCCCACCCTCCCTATTCGCCCAATCTTGTTCCAGTGACTTTTTGTTTCTCTGGATGTAGTCCTCTTGGGAAAACGTTTTGTCAATGTGGACAAGGTAAAACAAAAAGCAGCAGAAGCACTAAAAGGCATCAAAAGAAATGAGTTCAAAAACTTTTGATCAGTGAAAAAAGTTTCTCCATAGATATATTGTCTCAAATGGAGAATACTTTGAAGGTGACTGAAGTTCAACCATGTAAGAATAAATACACAGTATTTTGTAAATAAATTCTGGGGTTTTTTAGGTCCCTCCTTGTAATTTCAGCAGGAACTACCAGGTCTGAAGATATTCTCTAAAGATGATTTTTCAAGCCAGATTAGTAGCTGTAGTGTTCTGCCAATGGAGGGTAAGTTTCAAAAAAGTGTATTATATTAACTCAACAGGACTTTATAGATTCTACTATACCCCTAACATATTACCCACAAACTCCTGTTTAACTATTTCTATCATTTCTAAAACAGCCCTTAGCAAATAACACAACTTGGATCTGAAGAAAGATTCAGGTTACAAGTTACTTCTTCAATGGCACCAGCTGTTACCCACAATATACTGATGAGTGAACAGCACATCTGTCATCTGTTTAATCTCATTATAGCTAGTTACATAAGTCTGAATGTAATTGTCACCTGTCTGTGGGCATGCAAATCAGTTATGTATACTGTTTTAAAAGGAGAGACCAGGGCCAGCCTGCCTGGATCGACGATTCCATCAGAAAAATTGGGTGTATGCAGGTGTGCATGCATGCAAGCATGCATGTTTGTAAAAGAGCATATGTGTGTGGGAATGTGTGTAAAACTGTGTATATGTGGTGTGTGTGGTGTGTGTATGTGTGAGAGAGAATGTATAAAACAATGTGTAGAAAGACGGCACACCCTATTTCAAAGAATTAGAGTTTCATAAAAAATAAATATGAAAACTAAATTAGCCTGTATAAGCAGTGAGCACGTGAGCTCTCTGTTTTTGATTGACAAAAATAAAAATATATATATCACAAAAGTTAATGAAATACTATACTCTTCACATAATTATTTTGCCACCTGAAACCATAGTCATTGGCAGCAGATTATTATAAGATCGCACAAATCTATAGGTAAAATTTGAGTTACTTTTTTTAAATACAGGAATATTCAAAATATTCTCAACTGTATTTTTTAAATTCTCCTTTTGATAATAAAATTTTGACACATAAAGTTCTTCTTAGTAAAATCTAGAAGAGGAGGTGGGAACAGCCTTCTTTGACACTCTTGAATTGCTATAAATTTCTTCATCTCCTTTGTAAAATCGAGTAGAAACCCATCTCTTTTTAGATTCAGGGCAGCCTTTCTGTTCTTAGGGACATAGGATGCATTAGCTGCATGTTTTCATTCTGGTTCATCTGACATAAACGAAGAGTTAGAATGATTCTAGGGGTTATTCATGCAATGCTTAGAATCTGCCTGCCTAAAAGGTATTGAGGTAACCTAGTTCATTGAACAGTACAGTACACCAAGAAAACAAAGTTTCAATTCAAATCGACCAGGCAATGGTGTTTCATCATAGTTCCTCTTTGTTTCTTGCTGACAGATGCAAACAAAGCTAAATACTTATTTCAAACGCTGCTTGAAATTACCTTGACAATGAAAAGAAAAAAACAACCAACCAACTAAACAAACATCAAAACTTGGAATAACCATCCCCACTTCCATCAAATCTCATAGATTTTTCAAAGTTGTCATGCTTCCCTGTAGATTGTTAGACATATTCAGAAAACTTGTCATTTCACTATCTATCAAAAAAGAAAGATTCTGCCTCCAATCTCAGCATGTTTACTCACTGACTTATTCACTAAACTAAGGTGAAAGAGACTTAGTTAAAATAGGTATGGGTCCTCCATGACTCATGAAGAATAATTACGGAATCAAAAATATTCAGTTTTGTAGTGCCAAACTAACCATGTCCATTTCAAATGCATTTAATGTTAAATACAATGAGAATCATGTATTAATAATTATTTCCCAAATTCCTGTGAATTTTTTTAAAAATCAAAATGTAACATATGTACAGAAAAATACACAGGTCATAAGTGTAGAGTTGGATTAATTTTCTCAAAGTCATACATGTATACCACTCCTCTCAATCAAGAATAATACATTCCCTCTTCTCTCTGTCTCTCTGTTTTTATCTCTCTCTGTCTCTGTCAAAAACAAGAAAATAAATCTTAAAAAAAGAAGAAGAAGGCAGAGTACATGGAAATATATTTCTGCAAAGAAGAAGAAATACAAATGGCTAACAAACACATGAAAAGATAGTGAGCATCATTAATCATCAGGAAAATGTAAATCAAAACCACAATGATACACAACCTCACATAAGTCAGAATGACTATTATTAAAATGCTAACAGGGAAAGCCGGGATGGCTCAGCGGGTTAAGCACTCGCTTTGAAGCCCCGAGGACTGAGGATCAAATCCCGGCTCTGGCCCAGGTGGACCCACATGCTGAACTGGGATGTGCTTCCTGAATGTGGTGAGGCCCCCAGTTCAGTTATAAAAAAAATGCTAACAAATAACATGTGTTGGCAAAGATATGAAGAAAAGGGAACCCTTGTGCACTTTTCATGGAAGAGCAAACTGGTGCAGCCACTATGGGAAATGTATGAATATTCCTCAAAAACTGAAAATATCTCTATTAAAGATTCTCTTTTATTTCTAGCTTTTCAATTTTTTTTTTAATCTAGTAAGTACTATGGAAAGTCCCCCAGGTAAATAAGTGAATACCAGTGTGGTTAATCAGCGTGTTTCTGTCTTTGTCTGATGGGTATAAAGCATGATACATGGTCAAGAGGCAATCACAGTTTTTTTTAAATCTTGCTTTTGAAAACATTTTTGAAAGCTATGTATACTGGTAAAAATGACATTCACATCTGGCATATACATTGAACAAAAGCTCATTGGGCACCTAAGATCTCTACAACTTTGCTTGATGGAACACTTTTAAGTCACAAAGGATCTTTATTTAGAGAAATATCTCTGCATTGATTTATTTCTGAAATATTTATTTCTTCAAAGTTACTGTGAGTTAAGTATATAAAACATAGTGGAGACACTATTCAGGAGAAAAGTAAAAGCTATTGGTCTTTATTTTGAAGTTTTATACAATCATGTATAAACAGTCTATATCCTAATGTAAAGTGAGACCCACAAATGTAACTTTTTTTAAAGATTTATTTTATTGTTTTTGCTAAAGACAGAGAGAGACAGAGACAGAGAGAAGGGGGAGGGCCCAGAGCAGTCTCCACAGTTGTATGTCATCAGCTTTCAACATGGTTTTGCTCCACACAGGTGGGAAGGGGCCTCGGAGGGCAGAGACTGGACTGGGGGACTCCCGAATGGGAGACATGCCCCCCTCGATCAAGGGGCTGAACCAGGGGGTAAGAACCAAACTGGGGGCACACCGCAGTTCAGCATTTGGATCCACAGGGTCCAGGGCCTGGATTTGATCCTCACTCCCCAGGGCTGCAAAGCAAGGGCTTAACCCACTGAGTTATCTCGGCTTCCCACCACAAATGTAACTCTTATTCTGATAGAGTTTCTTCTGAATGATAAATTCCTGACTACATATTGCATCATATTTGTAAATTAGCAGAGCAAACAACCTACTGAAGAACAGAAAAGTATATGTCTGGTCTGTAAAAAGTGTGTTTAATTTTGTATATATCTATTGCAAAATGAGAAAAAAGAATTAGTTTATTTAAAAGGCTATCAGCTTATTCTGAATTAATTGAAAAATTACCCTTTATTTCAGTCTGTATAAAAAATAATGACATTTCCCGAACAAAGTAATTTTATTTAGAGTTAAATCTTAATTTCAATAACTAATATGCATTATTTAATAACTGTTTTTAAAAATATTTTAATAACATTTAATAGTTACCTAAAATAGCAATATATTAAAATATTTAATTTCAAAATGAAATATGGCTACCTTATATAATCTAATTCAATGTTTTCATATATTCCTTTCTTTCAACTCCCTTTATTGTAATAGTTTTATGTTTTATATTTTTAACTAAATTCTGTCTGCATTCAGAATGCTACTAGCCATGTCATGTCATGTTTTAAGCACAAAAGGAAGAAACCGCTTTTTTGGTCTTTTTTATTTTACTGTCAAATCATAGTTAATATTTATAGAAATCCTTTAAGCGTCACGTAGGATGTCCACACCTGCAACCACACATTTTGTTGCAGAATTAACTAATCCTACTATCACAAAATAATCAGGAATTACCAAGTATGTATCAAACCTATATGAAGCTTCAATTACAGGCATATTAATAAACCTAATGGTTTTGCTTATATATTAGTGATATACTAGTATATATTTGCAGACTAATGCTTTCAAAATTTGTGGGTAAATACCCAGAAGAGAAATGGCTGGGTTATACGGTAACTCCATTCTTCATTTTTTGTGGGAAGTCTACACTGTCTTTCATAATGGCCGTACCAAACTGCATTCCCACCAGCAATGTTTGAGGCTTCCTGTTTCTCCACAGTCCTTCCAGCACTTGTTATTTTTTTGCCTTATTGATGATAGCCATTCTAACAGGTGTGAGGTGATGTCTCATTGTGGTTTTGATTTGCATTTCCCTTATGGCTAGTGACAGCATTTTTTCATATATCTGTTGAAAAAAAATGGTATTTACACTTTTAAAACCATTTTCTTTCTGTTGTTTAATCTTTTACCTTTTCATTGTTTTTGCTATAAAGTGTTCTACACATATAGCAAACATTTTACATGGCAGTTTTACTGTATTTTCAGTAAATTTGCATATGTAACTATCTAAAACATGAATTCTTGTCATAATGCAAACTTCATATGACCCATGACTTTATGAATTCTTTTGTGTGTACATTGAGACAACCACTATTATATCTAGTAAATCTTAGATAATTGCATCAAAATTAATGTGATGAGAAAATTTGTATCCTGAATATATCCAAAAATAGCTAAATATTTTCAATACAACATTCTTAATTTCTATATGGAAAAATATTTCTACATAAATTTGATTCCTCCAGTATAATAACATGTATTTTTAATAGATGAATTAAAAATAAAAATGCCTAAAAACACCTAAGGGAGTTTTTATGTGCTTTTTAAAAAGATTTATTTTATTGTTTTGAGAGAAGGTATGAGAGAGAGAGAGACCAGAGAAAGAGAGAGAGGGAAAAGGAGCAAGTGCCCAGAGCAGTCTCCATGGTTATACATCATTAGTTGTGATGTGGTTTCATTTCACACAGGTGGATAAGGGACCATACAGAGTGGTAACTGAACCAGGAGCCTCCTGCATGGGAGGTGATAATATTCACCATCATGCCATCCTGGTTGTTACTAGTTTCACTGAAACAGACATTTAAATGTCATGATATAGGTGTAGAAAAGAAAACACATGGTTTTGTACAGTCTCATCTACCATCTTTTTTCTGCACATTTTCTAATTTGTGAATAAAAACATTGCTGCTGATATTCTTTTGTAGGATTATAACACTTTACATCAGTGAGTAGAAAATCCCATCTTGCTTTGTTTTTTTGGTTTTTTGGTTTTTTGGGGTTTTTTTATCCATGATTATAGTAATAAAAGTGCCCACTAACAAATGTAGAACAAACATTTCTTGGAATGGAACATTGTATAGAACATTTACCTTAATTCACGATAGACTGACAATAAGTCAAGTCTCACCAAATGCAAAGGACTGAAGTCATCAGGATTTACTCTTCATCATGGTAGAGTTAATCTAGAAAAGAAAAATTCATTTAAAAATGATATTGTTATTTTTAGTACTATTTGACTATGTCCAACAGGAAGCCAGTCAACAAAGGCAGTCTTGGGGATATAGTTTTGGATTGTGGATGAGGGAGTTGAAGCTCATTGGAGAATAAATAGTATAACAGCATTCTACCTCATTATTTCCCAGATCTTCTGAGAAAATTTACCCTCTTTTTCACATGAAATTAAAGTAGAGAATTGAGACCAAGTACTATACATTTATTCCAAAAGTGTAGATAATTGCAGCCAACGCACAATTTGATTTGAATGATTGCACTGTTTTCATTATATTCTCTCTAGAAACTCCCTTTGGAATTTTAAACAAAAGACAAATTCATTACATGAGGAAATGACATGTAATTTATATATCCATATTAAATTATGCTCCTCTCAAGAAAAGAGCACATTCAAATATTTGTGTCTTATCCTATGAAATAAAAATAATAAAATTACTTTAGTTATCATTGTTTTAAATAACTTAGCCCTTATTGTAGTAATATGATTCTAATATATTTTCTATTAAATAATAATTTCTATGAAACCCATTCTCATTACATGTTAAAGCTGCAAATTACTGAACTATAATTAATATAATTTGGTAGTGAACTATAATAATGAATAAATAAAATCAAGATCTTTACTTTATAATTTCAATTTGTGCAATTACAGTGGTTTTTTTTGTGGGTTTTTTTTTTATATTTTATTTATTTATTTATTTTTGACAGAGAGAGGGAGAGAGAGAGAGAGATACAGAGACAGAGAGAGAACTGAACTGGGGGAGCTCCCAGTTCAGCATATGATTCCGCACGGGCCGGGGCCGGGGCCGGGATTCGATCTCCGGTCCTCGGCGCTGCAACGTGAGCGTTTAACCCACTGAGCCACCCCGGCTTCCCCGCAATTACAGTTTTTACTTTTGTAACTGAACTGACAAATAACCATAATAATTAGTCACCTAAAAAGACAGAGTTTTAAATTGTAAAAACTAAAGCAAAGTGAATGGAAACAAATAACTTTGATAGGGGCCACATAATATATTTAAAATCACTGAGTAATGACAGAGAGATATTTGACCCTCCAAATTCCAAAATCTATCCTGTTCTTACAGAGCCTTCAGTGGCAAATTAGAATTATGATGAGGACACCCCCAACCCCCACCCCTTACATTCTTTATAATTTTTAAGATAGCACTAATCTCTGTCATTTCTGTTGGGATGCAATATTGTTTTTGATTTGCCATCTTGCCTTGAGGTTGCAGATTCAGGAGTTTGTGTTTGACCTTTACTGCTACCATAGCTCTTACTCTTTAGAGCAAGAAGTCAGTATGAGAATTGTGCCAATTGTAAAGCATGTCTATTGATGCCCTCATTTGGCTATTGGTGAAATTACCACCAGATAGCTTCGTGAACCATTAGACCAACTGTGACATGGTATTAGGCCAGGATTTCAATAATACCTGGCCCCTACACATTTCACTTCTAACAAGAGTTAATATAACAATACTATAGATACCCTCAGTACATAAATATATCAGAACTTGTGACAAGTTCCCCTCAGAAAACAAGTTTTTCTGTTTCCTCAGTGTATGGTTATCTGAGTAAATACCTGAAAACCCTTTGGGGAAAAATATAGACTTGCCTTTTGCAGCAGCATTCTTATTCGTTTTACAGATTCTGGGCCTGATACCTGACTCAGGTCTGAAAACTAGACATGAGATTATAACTACTTATAGTAAAATCTTATCTCAGATTTTTGCTCATCTATTGTTTTGTTTTGTTTTTAAGATTTATTTTGTTTTATTTTTTTGAAAGGAAAGATAAAGAGATAGAAGTGGGGAGAGTCCAGAACAGTCTCCATAGTTGTACATTATATTGTTGTGACAAGTTTCATTCCATGCAGGTATATGTGGGGCCACATGGGATGGGAATTGAACCGGGGGCCTCCCACATGGAAGATGAGAACTTTCACCACAGGACTCAGTGGTTGCCAGTTGTGTATGGGTTTGCACGGGCTGAGATTCAATCACCAGACCTCACAGTTGCAAGGCAAGCCCTCAACCTGTTGAGCTATCTCAGCATCCCTTCTGCACATCTATTCTGGAATTGTTTAATTATATAAATATTTTAAATTACACCTTGTACACTGCTCTTTTATTTTATCCTTAGAGACACCTATATATTCCATGTATGTTCCATATATGGACAATATGTGTGTTCTTCTAACCAGCATCAGCTACTGAGTATTATGAAAATTTCACCCAGTTTTTGCTAATATTTAAGTAGTACTATTTGGCCTCTATTGTTTCTGGATCTTTTCATCTTCATTGCTAGTTATGAGGTTTAATATAACAGCATCTTCTACTTTCAGCCCCAGACTATAGAAGACACCTGACACTGAGCTTCTCAATGCTTCTACTAGAAAGTTTTTCCCCTCATCAGAATTTTTCTTTTCTCCTTGATAAATGTGTCTGTCTCAGCATCATTCAAGGAAATAGCATCTCAAGGGATATTCGGGGTGGGGGGTGGTGTATAGTAGATTGATTCTAGCATGCTCCTTTCTTTGAGCCTTTCCATTCCTTTCTCTCTAATCTGCTATGACATTCCTGGCATCTGCACCTCATTTATGTGAGCTGTTACTTTTTCCATACTTCTAAGAACTATCCCAGCAGCACATGAGAAGCAATTTCTGGGCCTTTACCAGGCTATTAATTCTCAGACATGAGAGTCCCATGTAACGACGAGGTGTCTCATTATAGTTTATTTTGCCCCCTTTGCTCCAGCACCCCAAGATTCCCATCTAAGCTTATCCTCTGGTTTCTGCATATACAAGTACAATGTTAGCCCCTTTGGAATAATTTACCTGTCCTTCCTTTCTCCCAGTTAGACTTTGCTGAGTCTGTAGCTTAGTTATGGGTCTGATTGTCAGAAAAGAGGTTAGGATAAATCCTGAAGGCAAGCATTGACTTCTAAGGTACATGCATAAACTATTATTAATAAAAGCAAGCGGCAACAGTATATTTCTGGAAAGGAACATGGGGACTTTGGTAGGTGAAACAACTCAGAGCATTTGGGGATCTCAAGTCTGCCTATCTAACCCAGGTTTTAAGGTTCAAATCCTCCTCCACCGGGGCTCTGATTTTGGCATGGGAGACTTTTGGCCAAGAGAGAGAATGCATTCTTCGCTGAAACGCTGCCACTATCACCACCAGGTGTTCATTCTCTGCTCTTTGGCTTCAGGAGAAAACATTCTTCAGTGCATTGGAAGAGGTTCTTTGCCTCTCAAATTTGGCTTTAAATTGTTAATTAATAAATCTGAATCTGCCACTTTATCTTTTTTTTTAGCACCATGACCATCTGGCCATCCCAGGATTCATCTCCAGAACTGTGTCTTCGGTCTGCTTTTTAGAATGAGTCCTGGTGCTCACTATCTTAGGTCAGGTTTCTTAGAATCAGACACAAGGATTCTTTAGCAAATGACTTATTGGGGAATTAGTCTCATTTAAAAAATAAAATGAGGAAAGGAGGCTAGGGCAGGGGAAGAGAGCTAAGTAAGGGTCTGATTTCAAGTGGAGACCAGCTTCCGCTTGATCCATTAGATCTAGAGCAAAAATTAAACCAGGAGTTGGTTTCAAATTGAGGCAAGTCCGACTACCTGGCCTCTGGGTCCCTTTATAGGACCGAGTCAATAGCTCATTGCCTGCAGGCTTCTGGGGCAATGGTGCTCCAGTCAGTGAGCTTTCATTACCCCACAATTCTCTACCCCAGAGGGCAGTGGTGAGTCAGTATTCGCAATACTCCAAGCAACCAGAAGATGAGGTATCCATCTGGTAAAACCTCCAACAATACCCCCTACACCCAGTATCCAGTACCACTATCTATAGTATCAAACCCTTAGTTCTTCAATTCTTTAACAGTCCTAAGAAATGAAAGTAAAAAAAAAAGACAGAAAGAGAGAAAAAAAGAAAAAGAAACAAATTTCTGTATAGTCATTGTAAGTTTTTGTATTGCAAATTAATAAATGAGAATTCTCTCTTTTTTTTCCTTTCTTTTTTTTTTTTTACTTTCCATGTAGTTGTCAGCCTCAAAAATGACTGAATAGGGAAAGCTGGGATGGCTCAGCAGGTTAAGCTCTCGCTTTGAAGCCCCGGGGACCGAGGATAGAATCTGGGTCCCGGCCCATGCCGACCCACATGCTGAACTGGGGTGTGCCCCCAGTTCAGTTCTTGCCAGGACCTATGTGGGAGGCTCTCGGCCCAGTTCCTGCCCTGCACAACCCTGTGCCTGCCTGTGGAGTGCACAGCCCTGTGCCTGCCTGTGGAGTGAAACTATATGGAAAACTAATGTCAACTATGGAGACTGCTCTGGGCCCTCCCCCTTCTCTCTGTCTCTCTCTCTGTTTCTCTCTGTCAAAAATCAATAAAAATAAATCTTAAAAAAAAAAAAAGACTGAATAATAATGGAGTTAGGAGCTGCACATTATAATATATTAAATATGGCTTTAACAGGACTAGAATATTAATAAAAGCCAATAATAAGGCCCCTACCTGCTTCCAATTTTTACTTCTAAGCCTGCTAGCATGTACAATATTATAAAAATAATGTTTTACAGTTTATAATAAAAAATCTGTTTAAGTAATACTGAGTTTATTTCTGTCTGTCAAAAATGTGTATATATTTTGTTGTCAAGTAAAATACAGCATTACAAAAAGGATTGATCATAGCTTCCTATAATATAAAATTGACAAGTTTACTACCAATCAAGCCAGTGAGAAAATTGCTTCACTGCATGATGTTGCTTCAAATTATTGTTGTTATTATTATCTGCTATTTTTTAAGATTTATTTTATTGTTTGAAAGAAGGTATGAGAGAGAAAGAGAGAGAGAAAAAAGAAGGGAGGGCCCAGAGTAGTCTTCATAGTTGCACATCATTTTGTACATCATTAATTGTGACACAGTTTCATTCCACACAGGAGGATGTGGGGCTGCGCAGAGTGGGAACCAAACCAGGGGATTCTCATGTGGGAGGCAAGAACTTCTGCTGCCACCCCAGAAGTTACCAGCTGCGATGAGGTTCAGCATATGGGTTCGCATGGGCCAAGGCCGTGATTCGATCCCTAGACCTTTTGGTTGCAAGGCAAGTACTCAACCTGTTGAGCTATCCCAGTTTCCCTGTTATTTTTGTTTTGCTACCTTTTCTTGAAAGAATTTAGGGGTTGGTCACATTCAGGTGACAATGAAAGGAAACCCACAAAAGTCAGAAATGTTTGGTTCAAAAATAAATTCTTTATCACCCTGGAAAGTGTTTTAGCAGAGAAAACATGTTCTACCTCTAAAGTGGGAAGTTAAACAGGAAACTAATATCATGAAAAATTAAAGAATAAGGAGAACAAAAAAACAAAAATACAATAAATAAATAAATAAAAAAGGAAGGCTATAGAAATAAAAGAGGGAGGGAGAAAGAAATGAAGAGGAAAAGAGGAGGAGAAGAGAGGAAATTTGAATCACTGAAGGCCTATAATCTTTTAGTTTTCTGTATGTGTTGTGTTCTAATTTTTAACCTGTCTACTCTTTAATCCTCAACACAAGAGTGTGAGATGTTGGTGTTCTTAATACAAGTAAGAAAAATAGTTCAGAGTGTCAAAACTACTGAATAGTGAAGCTGGGATTCTTACTTAGAATTCTGAATGATTACCCCCATCCCCCCCACACACACACATACACACTGCCCCTCAAACTCCAGTGTTTAGTGATCTGAGTCCAGTTCTGTCTTTGCCACTTGTGTGGCAAATCTTATTATCTCTTGGGGTTTTACACTCCATCTGTAAAGTAACATCTGCTCTAGTTCCATCACTCTGTGGTCCCATTTGGGATTAGCTAGGGAAAGTGTTGAGTTCTCCAAGAATAAAACATACTTACTGATCAACAAGCTATTTTTTAAATTAATTCCCCTCTCAAATCAACTTATAGGTAATAGCACTTCAAAAATTATTATAATTATCAAAATTCTATGCTTTTATAAAATTACAGTTGGCCAAGCCCTTATAAACACCATTTTGCAATCACTCTATAAATAAAGCTAGAAATCATCTCCATTTTATAGAAGACTGAGACATCTGTTTCCCTGATTATATTTAGAAATTAATTTTAATTCTTAAGCAGTCATCAATCACAAATCAGATCATCCAGTGATGACAGTAACAGTGACAATACTTTGAGTAAAAAGAGTATCATAAAATGACAAACTTTGAGTTCAGATGCTTCTATTGAAACAATATATCTAGAAGACAATCTTGGGGAAGCCGGGATGGCTCAGTGGGTTAAGCGCTCACTTTGCAGCGCTGAGGACCAGGGATCAAATCCCGGCCCCGGTCCATGAGGACCCATATGCTGAACTGGGGAGTTCTCCCATTTCAGTTCTCTCTCTGTCTCTGTCTCTGTATCTCTCTGTCAAAAATTTAAAAACTTAAAAAAATTAAATGTTCTTTAGAAGACAATCTTAAATGTTTACCCCTAAAGTTAGTATGTTGCAATAGAAAATTCAGAAAACCCTTAACCGTTAAAAGAAGTCTAGAAATAGCTTTAAGGAACCTGATAGTGACTAAAAAGTCCCAACTAAATGGTTCAGTTACAAACAGTGAGAGCTCTGGAGGGAAATGTGTACAGCTTGAAATCTTATGTGAAGAAGTGGGGTCACAGGTGTTTCTCATTAAACAGGACATCAGGGAGGAAAAAACCTTAGGCCTGGACCGTCATGGGTGCCTTTCTGGTTGTGGTGAGCAACGATAGTCAACCTAAAACTTAAATTATGTGAGCATATCAAGGAGAGATTTCTGAAAAGAGATACAGTTGTAAGATATGTTAGTTAACTTAGGTCAAAGGAGTTCTGTTGTTGAAGGAACAGTCCAATTTTGACCACTTCTAACTTTTTAATAATGTCCAATACCCATTACTCTGAAACACATACGGTAGATGCAGGGAAAGCCCACACCTTTAATTTTATGACTTTTGGGGGTGGGATTTTGAGTGGTTGACTTGGAGTTCAGTAGCAGATAATACTAAGCACCTGGATACTGTTATTCACTCAGCTCCTGATTATCAGAACCGTCTCCCACACCCAACAGACCAAATAATAGATCTGTGTAATGAAAGTGACTATCCTGCTGCTAAAAATAACAGTTGAAATACCTCTTTGGCATCTATTACAAATCATTGTAATTAGGAAAGAATTGTTAGAGTTGAAGTTGTTAATCAAGGTAACAGTTAAATTTTATTCCATTTTAAATTTATTTTACAAATATGCAAAGGATCTTCCTGATATTACCCACTTCCTTAGGTTCAAAAAACTTGACTAATTACTTTGATTCACTGAGAAATGTTTCCTACACAGTTGCTGGCAAGAGGAATGAAAGCTTAATATCTTTGGAAAAGATCTAAGTTCTATTATTGGGAACATCGTAATCTAACAGGATAGTTCTGTTTTTTTGGTTTTGTCTCTAAAAATACAGACTACCATACATTGTCTCAGTGCAGTGAATACCTAGCAAATACATAAAGTAGAAACGAAAGTCTCATAAAGCAACATTGAACATTACCGTGTGTATTGCACTTTGATCTTTTGTTTTTTCCTCACCTCTTCTCTCCTCTTAATACTCCTATTACACACATGTAGACACATCCATTGTATCCCTTGTGTCCCTTCTGTTCTTTTCTTTAATCTTCAAGTTTTTATTTCTCTGTACTTCAATACTTCAATTTGGCTATTTTTTTTCCTGACCTATATTTAATTTTACTCATACTCCCTAAAGCTATTTCTAATCTAGTTTAAAAAACATCCATTGTATTATTTCACATATTATAATCTGAGTTCTAGGTTTTTGTTTGTTTGTTTTTAATAACAGACCTCTGTTGAATTTCTCAATCTCATTTATTATTGCCCTGAACATGTACCACACATTTATTTTAAATTCTCTCTGATAGCTCCATCATCAGGGACTTTTGTGGATCTGTTTCTCTTGTCTCTGCTTCTCTTAAGTTATTATTCAGAACTCTCATTTCTATATTTCCCTCAGTAATGTGTGTTACATGCTAGACATTAAGAGAGAAATCTTTCAGAGATATTTTGAGACTTGGAATAATGTTATCTTCCCTGTAAGAGGATTTATATTTGCTTCTTGAACATAAATAAAGGCTCTTCACGTCTCAAATTGCAGACCAACCTACAAGAGATCAAGATGTATGAAAACTGAGCTTCATTCACTGTGAGGATCTAGTTCAAGTTTCCTGTTTCTTCTGGTGTGTAATCCGACAGGTTTAGTAACACACTTCCAGGGTATTCATCAGGCATTGAATAGCACCAATGGGAAAAAAAATCTTTAGAATAAAGTAATTCCAAATCCAGGCTTGCTTTTCTGGGCTTTTATTTCTTTTCCTGGATCTTGCTCCATATTCCTTGAAATATTAGCTCTACTTCACTTTTAGTTTTCATGCTCCAGGGTTTCTGTTTCAGTAGTTGCTTAGTCACACTTGCCTACTTTGCCTCACACTTGCTATAAAAACATCTGTGTTGTTGGAAGACCAAACTGAATCAGAAAGCACAGTGCATACATTGCCCAATGTCTTTTAATCATGTCTTCCAACGTCATTGCAATTCAGTATATAAACTTACATCAATAATTTTCAAGGCTCTTTCCTTAAGTTATTAATAAAAACATATTACAAATCATAGTTGGGTATTTTTCTTCGTGTTCCACACCAAGGAGAGGATTATTCCCAATATTTGTTTCAGCAGTTCATCTGCAATTCTTCCAAATACGTAGTGAGAAAAAAAAATATATTTTTTAGTTGTCTTCAGTGTCAGACTATGGCTCATTAACTTGATTGAAATTTTTATCTCATATATAGCCCCAAGCAGTAATAAAGTTTCACTTGAAAGTTACTGCAATTTTTTATTGATCTTCCTCACACAAATTTATGGGCTCTGCCTAAAGTTAAAAAAAAAAAATGTAATCCTTCAGAACCAAAAACCAGATGAATTTATCCTTTTCTCACTGGGGCTATTTCATCTGCTTCTCTTTTTCATGAATCTGAGTTTGTAAAACAACAAACTTTAATTGTAAGTTGGAAAAAATACTCCAAACTGCATTTGCACAGGATTGATTTGTGGCAGAGATGATATCACACACTATGACCTACAAAATAATGTTCTGCTGACATTACTGTCCAAATCTGCTCCTTGGCAATTTTTACATATAAAAAAATGTAATATTTAATGCTCCAACAGTTGCACAAAGATCTATTAAATCAAGGTGCTGTATTATCTTCAATCTGTAAAAATATTGGAGAATGGTATAATTCTATGTGCTTTACTATCTGGTTTAAAAATTAACAACAAAATAGGTATTGTTCAATATTATAGAAACACAACAGCATTAGGTTTATTTTTAAAATGTTAATTTTTCTGTATTAATACTTATTTATATCTTCAAAAGAAGTTTTATGAATAACTATCATTTAGTTTGTAGTAACTTTATTACTCAAAACAGAAAATTAAAATTTAAACTTAGAAAATAAATTGAGAAAATATCACCTGTAAACTAGTCTATTTCTGCATTTTGAAAACCTGATTGCATGGTATAAAATATATGTACATAATATGAAAATTCAATGGCTAGATATTTATGTCAGAAACTACTAATTGACTAATTTAAATCTTACGTTAAAAATTAGACCAAAAATAATAAAATGGCTAAACTTCCTAAAGAAATGAGAGCTTTAGCAATCTTTATACAGTTCTGTGGATTAGGAATGCCACCTGCTGGCCAAAAATATTTATGCTTTTCTAATTGATCCTTAATCGTAGATGCTTCGTATATGGCTGTTTCTTGTTCATATTATTTCTTCCTTTATATTCTTACTTTCTCTAGAACTTATAATTTTTAATCAAAGTAAAGAAAAAATATTCTAAGCCAAAGTGAACAATGTTTACTTGAAAAGAAAATGGCAGAAATATATGAGAATGTATAAAACAAAGTTGGGGAAGCCGGGATGGCTCAGTGGGTTAAGCGCTCACTTTGCAGCCCCGGGGACTGAGGATCGAATCCCGGCCCCGGCCCGTGCGGACCCATATGCTGAACGGGGGAGTGCCCCCAGTTCCATTCTCACCGGGGCGAGACCCCAGCCCAGTTCCTGCCCTGTGCAGCCCCGCGCCCACCTGTGGAATGAAACTATGTGGACAAACCAATGATGTGCAACTATGGAGACTCTTCTGGACCCTCCCCTTTCTCTCTGTCTCTACATCTCTCTCTGTCAAAAACAATAAAAATAAATCTTTAAAACAAAGTGTTATGAAGAGGTCTTCCTTTTGCTTTACAATATATTCAGTTATTTTTCAAATTTTCACTTCTAGCTAAAATAAATTACTTTGGTTGTAGTAAAAATAAAATGTGAAAGAGAATAAGAATTGAACAAAAAAGTACTGATATTTTGAACATTTGAATAAGAAATTGGTATAGGTAATTATTCATGTTCATAACTATGTTTGTGGTTTTTTAAATTTTCTAACCAAAAATTATTGCTCTCTAAACAAATATTCATAGCTATCTACTTCAGCTACATAGGTGCTACAGTAGGCTGATAATGGCTCTCAAACACATCCACACCCTATTCTCTAGAACCTGTGAATGTTTTATGGCAAAAAGGACTTTACAGATGGGACTAAGTTAAATTGTGTGATGGAGATGCTGTCCCACGTTGTCTGGCTGAACCCAATGGGACTGTAACAGTCCTCCTCAGAGAAAGGCAGGAGGAGTAAAAGGCAATGTGATGATGGACGAGAACATTGGTGTGATGAGCTTTGCAAATGGAGAGGACTAGAGGGCTACATGCAAGGAATACAAGCAACTGCTTGAAGCTGTAAAAGACAGAGAAATAGATTCTGCCCTCAGCTTCCAGAGGGAACCAGCCGGCAGATACCTCGTCTTTGCTGACTAAAACCGATTTCAGTCGTCTGGTCTTCAGAACAGTAGAAGAATAGATTTGTGTTGATTTAAACCACTAAAGGTGTGGTAATTTACTCCAGCAACAATAGGAAACTTACAAAGCCTTTGCTACAAATCATGAGTTCACTGTTTGCAGAACAATGACTGTTTTCTTTAGAGCCAGAATTGTGGCTCTAAAGATGTCATGGAGGATATTAGTGCTGAAATGAATTGGAGTTGACGCTTAGTCATTTGGTTCCTTTCAGAAAAATGTTTTGTTTTTGTTTTTGTTTTGTTTTGTTTGTTATTGTTGTTGTTGTTAAAATTGTTGGGGTGACATTGGTTGGTAACAATTAGTTTCCAGATGCCATATGACCCAGCAATCCGTCTACTGAGTATCCTACCCAAAAAACCTAAAAACCTTAATCTGCAAAGATATCTGTACCTGAATGCTCATCGCAGCACTGTTCACAGTGGCCAGGACATGGAAACAATCAAAGTCCCCTTTGGTAGATGACTGGATAAAGAAGTTGTGGTACATTTGCACAATGGAATACAACTCAGCAATAAGAAAAAATGAACTACAGTCATTTGTGACAACATAGATGGACCTTGAAACCATCTTATTAAGCGAAATAAGTCAGAATGAAAGAATCAGGAAACATATGACCTCACTTATAGGTGGAATATAAAACTGAAAGTTGTTTCGTTTGTTTTTTTAACAAGCATTTGACTTAAAGTTTTTCATCTTTAAATTGTAAGTTCTCTCTTTGTGTGGTTGGCAGAATTTTACTACCTCTTATTGTTGGTTATGTTTACATGTTCTGTTTACAAACTTTTATGAATATGTGTCTCCAAATACTTTCTCAGTGTGTTGCCAATTATATCACTGGCCCTGGGTCCACCTCGCATGTCCAGAACACCCATTTTTATCCTTCTCTTACCATGTACCACAATCTATCTTGTTGAACAGTGTCCAGGCTAACAAGGACTTGATCAGTAGAGGTTTTAGGAAACCCTACACTGCCGGGAGCAACAGCATACTGCAACAACTTAGCAAAATTAGAGAATGAGGTAAGCCTAGAAGGTCTTGTGAAATGGTCTTAAGAAGGACACATAAATAAACACACACATACACACATCACCACCAACACCTTACTACTAACACCTCAGAAACCTACAGCCCTTGTAACCCCTTTTTTTATATACCTCTCAGCAGAACACTGGGTATCCTATAGGTATAATTATAAATATTGATATTGATACAAGGGCTGTCCAGAGAGTATTCAGCCATGTAACTAAAAAAAAAGTTACATTTATGGCTGGATTTTTTTTTTTAGATAGCCTTCCTGTAGACATGTAGATACAGGCATAGATATAGATAAATATATAGATCTATAGATATATCAATGTAGATAGTTATAGATATATGGCTAGATATGATAGATATAGATACAGACACAACTATAGATACAGATAGAGTTATAAATACAGATAAGATAGAGATAGTGATTTTACCTATTTTGATAGGTTATTTATTATACACAGAGAATTATCCAGATAGGCTATTACAGACTGCTGTCAAAAAAGCAGGAGCTAACAAAATAAAAATAAAATAAAATAAAACATACTATATTCACGGGCAAATTAAGAGAATTATTTATTTTATGCCTGCTATAATGTAGCTGTGTTGGCCACTCCATTCATCTATGCATTCATCCATCCATCCATCCAACTGCACATCCACTCATTCATTTATTCATTTAATAATTTTTTTCACTTATTTGTTAAATAGTTAACAGAGCTTTGTCACATATTATCAAAATCTCCTCTGACCACATACCAGGTTTTCTAAGTATAATTCTCAAATCTTCTTCCTCCTCTAAGCATCAGATAATCATACGTATTATATATAAATCTTTTATACTAATAAGTAAAGAGTTAGGCAACTGCAAGCTGGTGATTTTATAGTGCAGTTTGTACAATTAAAGTTCAGTGGAAATCCTTATTTTTATTCCAAGTTTGAGGTAAATATGCAAATGAAGATGCCAACCGGAATCTTTTAAATTTCAAACTATATCATGTGATGTGTGGTCAGTACACGTTCAACTTCTATTTACTACCTATAACATTACCCAGGTAATGCTGCTTCACAATTTGACAGGATGAGTTGATGCCCCTTCTCTCATATGAGTCAAGAGACTTCAAGATGAGGGAGACTGTGTGGTATTAGCCCAATTTTTCTTCTGATGTTTAGCAGGGAAATTATCTGCTAATATGAGGGCTCCTTGCCATCAACAAGTTAAAGAACCCTTTAGTATAAATAACCCTTTGGTATAAATATCCAGTGTTATTTAATAGAAAACTTACTCTTACTAAATACTAGACAATGTAGCCTTTGTAACAAACTTAGAACAGCCATTCCTCACTTAATGACCTACCTGTTTAATGGCCACTCGGACTTATGGCCAGCGCTCCAATCTAGCATGGGAATCCCCTTTCTCAGTCTGTGTGTCTCAGGAGTCCTCTTTCTCAGTGTTTGTCTCATTCCCACAGTCAGACAGACAGTCAGTATTTCTTACATGAAGTGTTTGCATCCCACAAGACTACATATTTCATTTACAAGTGTGATTTTTCATGAGTTCTATTGAAAACCACATACTTTAAGGCACCAGGACACACCACAAGACATTTGCCTTTAAGATCCTCCAATTTGCTTAACAACCTAGTCATAGAAATGGAACTCGGTCACTAAGTAAGAAGTGCCTGTATTGATAATGATGATATATGCTTGTCTTTGCGTAAATAATAAAGTAGAAAGTGAGGCACATCAGGGCTGTTTGGCGGGTCCTTAACCATTTCCCTCCTACCTTTCAGGGACCTAGTACTTACCTCTGTAAACTGATGAACAGAAACAAACAAACAAACAAACACTTTGAAATGTATGCAAGAAACAGGGAGAGACATAAGACTGGGTTTCCATTTACTTCAAAGATAACATGTCAAAAGGACAATGGTGAAATTAAAGAAGAAACCATGATGGATGCTTGGGATACATTTTGGAAAAGAAAGAAAATGAAGGAAACAAGGGAATATCCATATACATGGATACTTTCTGAAAGCGTAATCAGTAACACACCTCATTTCTCCTCCTACCCTCTCCCCTACTTGCTTATGTATCACAAAGACATATGTTATCTAAATAAGGTGACAGCTTCTACTCGATGCAATTTTTGAGTGCGCACACTAACCTTTCATTGAAGGACTTTATACGTCTCTGAGTTCAGCATGTACAAGAGCAGGAGGCACTCAGACCAGGGTCAGGGCTCCCTCCATCAGCTGCTGGACCACCAGGCCTGAACTTTCCCCTACAGGAGCAGGGCAGGACTCAGATACATGGAGAAGAAAAGAATCCTTTGTGTGGAAAAATATAGTAATCTCTTTTCTCTGATGTTCTCTTCCTTCTCTTCTTGAAGATACCTAAGAAAACCTCTCTGTGGCCCAAAGATGTGTCTTAAAACTTTGGATTAAGGTCAATTTTAGTTAAATATGTCAACCTCATAACACATAAATGACAAAATCTTTTCTTTTTAATGCTAGGCAAAATGGAAGTTAAAAGTAAGGAAAATACACAATTAGTTAACCACGGTGCCGATTAATAAGCTTTAATTATACTATCCCAACCCCCAACCACAATGCTTGAGTTTATCTGAAAACCCGTTTTGTTCTCTGGCAAAGCAAGGAAGCGCTCACAACTATTCACTCATCTTTCAGTAAAGAGTTTTTCAGAAGGATTAGGAAAGTTTTAAAGCTCAAATGCTGTATCACCAAGTTTTCAAACTCCTCTGATCTCTTTTCTAGCCCCTTCCTGAATCTGGCTAATATTTGTTCTGAAGATCCAGTTTTAAAATGAGTAGTTAAGAGTGAGCATATAATAACATATTTATATTAATAAATATATGTGTGGCCTAAAATTGAGTCATTGTCCAATCAATCTGAAAAGATGTTACCACCCTTTTCTTAATTTTAAAATAATATACCTAAATAAATATGGTTATTACATTAATACTTTTTCTTGGCTCTTTCCACTATGTATTAACTATGATGAAACGTCCTAATAACAGCATAATAAAAGCTTGGCTTTTCATACCACTTGAAACCATTAGATGGCACTATAATGCAAAATATAAAAATACTAATATTAAAAAGGTATCTGTAGCTGTTTTTCCTCACAAATAGCTTTATATTTCCTGTGCTTCTCTGAAGTTTACCTTTAATTCAAGAATAATATCCTATAACCTGTGCACTTATTTTTACATGTGTTTTTTCCTCTACTACACCCTTTGAATTATGAAACATGTAAGAGAAACCATCTGCTTTATATATCTGAAATTATTTCTAGATATGTAATTATTACAGAAATTTATACTAATGATGACTTTAAAATGGAACATATAATAATATAACAAAGAATAGAATGGGTAAAGATAACTTACAAGTTCTTTTTTCTGGTAAGGTCAAGATATGGAGTTTGTGATATTTGTTTACTTTCATTTTAATTAAATTTATTGGGGTGACATTGGTTAGTAAAATTACATAGGTTTCAAGTGTACAATTTTGTAATATATCATCTATGTATTGCCTTGTGTGTTTACCACCCCAAGTCAGTTTCCTTCCATCGCTATACATTTGACCCCCTTTTAACCCTCTTCTACCACCTCCCCGCCCTTCTGATAATCACTAAACTGTTGTCTGTACCTATGAGTTTTTCTTTATTTATTTTGTTCATGTTGCTTTCAGTTTTATAAGCCACCTATAAACGAAGTCATATGGTTCTTGACTTTTTTTGTCTGACTTATTTCACTTAGCATGATCATCTGAAGATTGATTTAAGTTGTCACGCATGGCTGTATCTCATCTTGGTTTTTAAGAGAGTAATTGCATAAGACTATTTTCAAAATAATTTAAAAACTATAAGTATGTTCTGTCTCTTAACACACCTGGGGAACCCTCCAGGATGCACATGAATTAGGCCCCAGGAGTCACAGTGACTCAGAGCAGCAGCGTACGAGAAACACACAAGAATTCCACAGTTAGGAGCTCAAAGGTTTTAAAGTGACTGACACTAAACTGCATAACCTACAAGGTACATGTGTATAGATAATGTGTCACAATTATACTAACATTCCTCAACTTATATTAAATTATTTATTATCCTTTGAAAACTGTCCATGAACATTAATTTTTTTAAGATTTTTTTTTTAATTGTTAAATTTATTGGGGTGACATTGGTTAGTTTAACCCAGTTTCACTACTATGAATGTACTGGAGAAAGTAGAAACACATTCAGGGTGAATTGGTGTGGCTCCACAATCCTATTGGCAGATTATATGATCTTATATATAGGAAACACTAAAGATCACACATACACACACACACACACACACACACACACACACACACACTCACACAACTGTTAGCACTAACAAAAGAATTTAGCAAAGAGACAGGTCACAAAATCCATACAAAAACCTACTGTTTCTACAACCTAACAATAAACAATTCAAGAAGAAAATTAAGAAAACAATTCTACTTAAAAGAGCTCCAAAAAGAATAAAATACTTAGAAATTAACTTAATGAAGGAGGTGGAAAACTGCAGAACATTTCAGAAAAAAATTTAAAGAAAGCATAAATAAATAAGATATCCATGTTCATGGACTGAAACTGTTAAACTTATTAAGAATTCAATACTTCCCAAAACAATCTTCATATTCAATGACACCTAAAGTACAGACAAGAAAATAAAAATATATATTTTACTTACTCAAATTAAAAATATTGTGCAGGGATGCTGGGGATAGCTCAACAAGTTGAGCACTTACTTTTCAACTGCGAGGTCCGGGGATCCTGGTCCCAGACCGTGCAAACCCACATGCTGAATGACGACGGTACAACTGGTAAAGGCTGGGATGGCAGTTGGGTTACCATCCCATGAAACCTCATATTCACCTACATGGAATGATACCATGTCACAGCTAATGATGCACAACTATGGAAACTGCTCTGGGACTTCTTTTCTCTTGCTTACCTTTTCTCAAAAACAATAAAATAAATCTTTTAAAAATGTATATCTAAGAACATCAATATTAAATATTTAATAAATTTAAAATTTTGCAAGACTTTTATGTAAAAATTTTGTTAAATATACTATGAGAGGAATTAAAGCAGAATAAAAAGATTGGAAGACTCAATAATATATATGGATTAGAAGACTCAATATTATAAAGTTGTCATTTTTTCTCAAAATTGATCTGCAGATTTGACACAATCTCTATAAAAATCCTTACAGATTTCATTTCTGTGTTTGTGTGTGTGTCTGTGTGTGTCTGTGTGGTAGTAGTAGCAGTACTTGACAAACTAATTCTAAATTTTAGTGAAAGTCAAAGTCCAAAAATGACTGATACTTTTTCAGAAGGAAAAAAATAGGACAACGTGCTTAATGAGATATTACAAGTTGCAATAATTATGGAAGTGTGGTATTGCTTCAAGGAGAAAAAACTGATCAATGGAACTGCATAAAGATTCTAGACTATAATGCAAGGATAAAAGAACACTTAATTATTGGTAAGTCTGGCACTTTAGGGGGTAAAGAAAAGACTTTTCAATAAATCATGCTGGGAAAACAAATAGTTATATAAAAAAAAGAAAGTTCATTCTTTCCCCACATTTATACAAAAATAATTTAAAGATGGATTCAGATCTCAATAGAAAAGGTAAAATACTAAAGCTTTTAGAAAATTATAAAAATAAAAATCACAAGACAATGATTTGTTGAACACAAAGAGAATCATAAAGAAAATAATTACAAATGTGACTGCCATAGAATTATAAGCAATTATTTCTTTAGAAACACCATTACAAGAATGTAAGACACCACAAATTGTATTAAAATATATTTTTAATCCAGTGCATTAGAATGCATGTGTGTGTGTGTGAGTGTGTGTGTGTGTGTGTGTGTGTGTTTATCTTATTGAGTTCTAGATGATAAATGTCAAAATGAGGATATTTACATAGGGGGTATATGAAACATGTTCAATTTCATTAGCCATCATGGAGATGTAAATCAAAAACAAAATTTAATACCAGTGTATATGTATGAGAGTGGCTAAGATTTTAAAAATAACAATAAAAAAAAGTGTTGGTGAGGATATAGAAGAATTTTCACACATTGCTGATAGGATTACAAATTGGTGTAACTTCTTTAGAAAGTAGTTTGACTTTCTATAGAACATTGAAGATTTACGTAATTTAAGAGCCAGCAATTCCAATCTTAGGTATCTGCTCTAGATGAATATATAGTTGTGTTCACTAGGAAACACATTAAAAACATGCTCATAGCAGCATTACTTGTAGTAACAAGGAAATGAAGACAACCCAAATGTCCATCAAGGGGAAAGAGCATGACAAAATGGGTGAATTCCATTTACAATAAGAATGAATGAACTGCAGTCACATATAACAATATGGATGACTTTCACAAATTAAAGCGGAGCAGTCACAGATGAATATGTTGTACATGATTCCATGCATAAGACAGACATAGCCAAAATAAAAATGGGGCTTAATGAAATGTACTTAGGTCATAAAAACGTAACAAAAATGATGACAGTGATAACCAGAAGAGCCCAGGCAGGGATTACCCTGAGGGAAAGGCTGTGTCTAGAGGTTCAGGGGTTCTGGCAGTGTTCTCATTCTTTAACTATGAGGTGATTATACACGTTTTTTGCTTTATAATTCATAAAGCTGTATTTTTGGATTTTATGCATGCTGATATGTCATATTGCCCAGTAAAGTTTTTTTCAAGATTTTTAATTTTATTGTTTTTGACAGCCAGAGAGAGAGAGAGACAGAGAGAGACAGAGAGAAAGAGGAGGGCCTAGAGCAGTCTCCATAATTGCACGCCATTTGTTTTCTATATAGTTTCAGTCCATAGTTGGGCATGGGGCTGCGAAGGGCAAAAACTGGCTGGGGGCCTCCCACATAGGAAGCTAGTCCCAGTGAGAACTGAACTAGGGGCACATCCCAGTTCAGCATATGGGTCTGCACGGGCCAGGGCCAGGATTTGATCCTTGGACCTCGGGACTGCAAATGAGCGCTTGACCATTGAGCCATCCCAGCATTCTCTGCCCAGGGAAATTTTTAATCATAAAAATGTGTTTATTTCCAATTTGCTCTTGTGTGCATTCACTAAAAGCAAAAGAATAGAAATTCATCAAAATCAAAACCAAAAATTTATAAAATTAACTACAGCAAAATGTTGTTGAACTTGAAATTTTAACCCAAGAAATAGCCATTTCATATTCTTTCTGAGGATTTAATCACCCAACCTGAAATTACCTCCATAATTTTCCATGTTATCTTGTTTTATTTTTCTTTGTAGATCTACTTATTAAGTTAATTTCTACTGTTATTTTATTTGTTTCCTTGTTTATTATCATCTCTGTTCACAGGTCAAAAAATAAGCTCCATGAAGTAGCTTGTTCTCCTTGTATTCCTAATAACTACAACTTTGTAGGGCATGCACTAGGCGTTCATGATATATTTAAGTTAATGTAGGTGCAGGTGACAGTTCTCAAAATATATACATGGACATTGTCAAAAATATATAACATTAAGGGGTACCAGGATAGCTGAACGGTTGAGTGCTTACCTCGAAAATTCGAGGTCTGGGGTTCAATTCCTAGCCCTGGTTCATGCAATCCCCTATGCTGAACTGTGGTGCAAGTGGTAACTACCAAGATGGCTCTGCAGTGAAGGTTCTCTCCTCCCATGTGGGAGACCCCCAATTCAGTTCCCACCCCTTGTGGCTCCACATCCACCTGTGTATAATGAAACCATGTCACAACTAGTGATATACAACTATGAAGACTGCTCTGGGCTTTCCCCCACCTCTCTCTCAATGTCTTTCAAAACAATAAACTAAATCTTATATATACCATATTTTCCAGCGTATAAGACGACCAGGCGTATAAGACGACCCCCTAATTTTACAGTTAAAACATAGGTTTAGGCCTATATTCGCTGTATAAGACTACAGCTAAACCTATGTTTTAACTGTAAAATTAGGGGGTCGTCTTATACGCCTGGTCATCTTATACGCCGGAAAATACGGTATATATAGATATATAGATATATATTATTATTATTATTAAAGAAAATTTTATGTTTTAATGAGCTTAGGAAATCCTATATCATATTTTAGTCATGATGACATTCAATGTATGTTAGCATAGCTAGCTATGCTAGGTCTGTATAGAAACCTAAAGTAAATTGTTTAAATTTGCTGATCAGAGCATTTCCAAACCTAGTGTGAAATATGTTCTCAGAGTGACAAGCCAGAGGATTACCCAAAATGAGCAGGGTGAAAAGTAAATCCTAAAATTGTCATGGCAGACTCAGCAAAGCATACACAAGTCCTCAGGCTGTGGGAGTATGTGGTGAAAGTCGCTCCTCAAGTCCTCAATTCCTCATGGAAGACGTGGTTCTAACTTTCAGCCTACTCTGACAGATGTTCTTCAGGTCACTGGAGCTCAGGGTGTGTGTTGCCAAGCCTCTTACATCTTAAACACATTACCATAAAACCTCAGCATAATTACCTTATATGGTTACAAAAACTACATTTTATAAGTTCTAGCTCCTGAACTCATGTCTGGGTTAGAGGTATAATGCTTCCAATAGCCTATACTTATGATTATGACCAGACATCAAAATTGTGGAGTTCTCTTGTACCTATAATGTACAATTCTTTCTGAGCATGTCTTGCAGGCAATGACCATACACGGCCACGGGCCTCCTCCATAGAGAGAACCTTAAAAAATTTTACTATTCCAGGGAACTAGTATCACATGTAAATATTTTGGAAAAATTCAGCTAGGCAATGCAATAAATGCTATACATGAAATAATTTTTTTTATTGCTAAAAATTCATTTTTTAAAACCTTGGGTTTAACACAGTGACAATGTTTTATTTTTCACATACGTATTTTGCTTTCAGGTAAATGTAATCAGTGTCAGCTGACTTGATATTTTTCAGGTTATACTAACCTAGAGGCATAACTTGGATCACTCTTGATTATTTTAGGGAATAAAACAAAACAAAAACAAAACAGAACAAACAAGCCAAAAAAATAAAACAGTTCAAAATACACAGAACCTGTATTCAATTCCATTTTTCTTTTGATATTATATAGTTGAACCATTTCTTCTCTTTCTGTCACCGAGTATGAAAAGGATACAAGCTTTTGTTCTTCACTTTTGAACTGGTGTAAATTTCCCTCCCCCCTTATAAAATCACAGTCTATTTTCCATAACATATTTATGGCAAGCTTTCTGGTCCAGGGTTGCCATATCTTTCGGGGAAATGTGTAATTCTCCCTTTTTCCCTTGGTTAACGAGTGTAAACTTGTTACAAAGGAAGAATGGTTCTGTGAGATGCTTCTCTAGGTTTTAGTCACACGTAGTGGAGGCAACAGAAGGTTTTGCATCATTACTGAAAACTCATGATTTGATGCAGCATGCTGACTACTTCAATAAGGGCTAGCGTGAGAATGATTCTCACAAATCACCTATTTCCAAAAGCATGGGGATGACCCAGGTTGAAGCATAGCCCATCACAAAGAGATGAAAAGATCATTTTCACAGATGTAGACCGTGATGTACTGGTTGCTTTTCCTCTGAATCTTCCTGAAGGACCCAAATAGAGCTGTGTACTTATTTCAAAGACTGTTTGAGTTCCTGGGAAAAGAGCAAAATAAGATTCACAATAGCCTCCCCGCCTCAAATCATAGTTTCTTTTAAGTTGCCATAAGTCTCTGTATTCTATATAAATAACCAAAATACATGTTGGTTCTCTGTCCATAAACACATAGAGATTTTGACTTTGGTCTCAGCATGTTTATATATGTCATTATTCCTCAAAATAGAATTGAAAAATTGAACAAAAATGGAAAAGGTTATTGGTGGTTGGTGGAAAACAAAATTAGTTTGGAAAAACTCTAGCAGTTCTTCAGCCTAAAGATGTCTTTTTTTTTTCTTCTTAGTCTTCTTTAAGTTTCCATTCCAAATACCCTCATTCCAAATCTGCACCTCTACCACTAGCCATCTGACACAGAATTATGTACATGATGTAGAAAATTAATTTTTAAATAGATTTTATTAGAATGAGAGAGAATGACAATGGAGTCTGGTGAAGTTCAATTAATCTACATTACTTTTCTATATTTTTCTAAAAGGTACTGTGATTCCTATAATTAACAATTTTCAGGTTTTTTTCTTCATATGGTACTTCTCATATTCTCTTATAAAGAGTTGAATAAGTATAATATGAATGTATGTGAGCCTAGTCATTTTTCTTCAATAAACCTCAATGTGCAATCTTAAGTTCTCTTTATTAGCATTCCCTAATTAACATTAATTAGCAATGCATCTGGCATCAATCACTATCTACACAGAGTCTGGCAGAAGTAATGCCCTTTTGCAAGTTTACCAGCTCATAAAAAAAGAAGCATTATTTCTGCTGGATCCTGTATAATTATGGTTCTTAATTTTATAATTCCTACCTCCAGCTTAATATCTCCTGTAAGCACTGGCTTCTATATGCAACTACTTACCAGACAATTTACATTTGGGAATATCAAAAGATAACTCAAGCATATACAAAACCCAATATGAACCAATGTAAACTCCTAAAACATTTATTTCCTGCTGTTGAAAAGATGGAGAAGACATAATAAAAAATTTTTTTTAAAAACCAAGAAAAAGGTACAAGGGAAAATACACAAGCTTTGTTAAGTGCAAAACTAAAGAAAAGATGAAAGC
Source organism: Craseonycteris thonglongyai (assembly GCA_004027555.1). Taxonomy (NCBI): domain Eukaryota; kingdom Metazoa; phylum Chordata; class Mammalia; order Chiroptera; family Craseonycteridae; genus Craseonycteris; species Craseonycteris thonglongyai. The sequence continues at coordinate 4,063 of PVKE010010567.1, read as the reverse complement.
ATGTGAAAGAAGACCAAAATTATGCCCATCTTTTTCACTTGTCTTGGAATGACATTTCATTAGCACTAGACAGCAGTAATAGGTTTTTTTCAGGAAAAGCTTGTGTGAACTGTTAGGAAAAATTTGTGTTGCTGACGTTTGTTTGATGTTTGGGATAGAAAGTGCAGCAAACAGGTAAAACTAAGGGTCGGGAACCTGTTACATCAATGGGCCAAAGATGGTCCCTGTATATTGGCCCCCTACTACCCTTTGGAACCCTCAGACCCAGACAGCCTCCACCTCACCATGGCACATCATTTAAACACGTGAGCACTCTCTACAAAGTTTATCCTTTCTTGGAGTTTCCTTGCCTTTTGAGGGGGTGGATAGAAGATCTGGAAGGACTGGTCCATCCCAGTCAACCCTTTGCAAGAACCACCCAATAGGCTTGTGCATCACTGCCCTCTTGTGGTCCTACCTCTACCTTGATCAGTCCCCAAATACATGGACATCCCAGAGAACTGGACATGTTCTGGGTTACAGATGTAGGATTGGGATGCTGACCATAACAGGCCTAAGTAGAATGGTAGGAGCAGAGGAGAATACCCAAGAAGACTGAATATAATAAAAAGGAAAGAAGACAGTAATAGAGTCTGAGCACACAGGAAAGGAGACAATGAATAAAACTGAGGAGGAATTATAGAAACATCAGAGATTGGTATTGTGTAAGATAAGAGACAAATCCAAAAAAACAAAGTAAAAAAAGTTGTTTCAAAACTACATAAAGATTAACTAAAGTATCCCTTTTATTTTACATGTAGACCATTAGTAGTTCTAGTTTGTGGCTTGACTTACTTTTATATTTACCAGGATCTCTATTCACCACTCCTTTTTCCATCTCAGACCTTTTATCTGAGGTTATTGTCTTTCTGGAATTATTTTCATGGTATTAAAATCTCTAAATTAAATAAATTGTCTTTATTTCACATTTGCTCTTAAAAGGTTTTATTATTGGATGTAGGTATCTAAGCTGAGGATTATTTCTTTTCCTACATTGAAGGTATTATTGCCTGTCTTCTAACTTCTATAATTGCTATTGAGAATTCAGCTCAGTCTACTTTCCATTTCTTAGGTGATCTGATTTTGTGGAGATAGCAGTAATTTACTACCTCTAAGATCTTTTCTTTGTTCTCCAAAGCCTCACTAGTAATTGTCTAAATAACTTTTTATTTACCCTGCTTACAAATCATTCAACTTTTGGTTAGTTCATGGAAATCTCTTCACATATTTTAGCCCTTCCCTATTTTTTTTTTAATATTGCATGTTTCTTAACTTCTCTGTCATATTTTCTTTCTATTCTGCATGATGGATGTTTTGCATTACTTCAAGTGTTAGTTGATTTTGTTCAAAATGGTATCTGTGTTCCAGGGAGCAGGATGAAAGAAAGATCAAACATAAGGCACAAAATAATTGCTCCAGTTGTCTGTTCAAGAAAATGCTAGGAAGCTGCCATGTTCACACTTTGTATATCCCACTGGCCTAAATTTAGTCACATGGACTCAGCATGTTATTTGGAAAGATATTATTTGCACCCAATAGAAATATATCTTTAACTTGGTCTTCCCAATAGCATATACAGTGCCTCAAAGAGTATGTACTCAAAATATATTTGTTAATTGAAAGAATATATAAATTAATTTTAAAAAGGAAATTGTGTTCTATATTGATGAAATAGAAATCAAAATTCTCAGAAAATTTTCTGAAAAATAAAACACCATTCCAAGACTTTAAACCAAAAAGAATGATATTCTCAGAAAGCTAATATGGCCTTGAAACTTATGCTTCTACGTTTATGACAGTTTCCCAGAGATTCATGAAAATATTTTGGTAGTCCTTTGTTGGTTGTACTTTGGTACATTTTAGATATCCGGAAGACATTCCAGGAAGAAATAAATGAAACATCAATCTCCAAATGGCTCTGTCCCTAGGCAGCTTTCTCTTGATTAAAAATTGGTTAGGGACAGCAAGTGAGTCAGATTGTTTTGGTTTTTTTTTAAGACAATTAAACAGCAGGCTTCTATCTACTGGAGAGTGGTAAATTCTTAAGAAAGTGGGAATTTGCTTTACAAGCACTACACTGAGGGTGTTTTAACACTCCTTGAATTTAAAGCCAGTGACATGAAGCCTTCCCTGTAAATGTCAGCTGCCTTGACTTCTGTTGTTAGGTTCTGCCAGGTCAATGCAACCGTACTTTTTGTTACTTCACACCTTCTTTTAAAAGTAACCAATAATAACATTGCAAGAAATGGCTTAATTGTTTTCACTTTATTTTCTCCTAGAACGTTGCTGTGACCACTTAAAAACTCTTGTTTAGGTTCATTTGCACATTTTTCCAACTGACAGTATTTCAGCATTCATCTGACTTCTTCCCCTTAAGTAAAAATCCATATATTGAATGCCCTGTTAAAGTCTGAGGTTATTTAAATTGGAACAAGGTACAAATGAGAGATCATCATTTGTAAAATTCTTCAAAGCACTGAAAGATTTCCTGTCGCAGAAAGACTAACTGTATAGAGGCTCCTGTTCATCAGAGAAAAACTGGTTTCTGTTAGTCCTGGCTAACAACACCTGGAAGAGGGAATCAATGCGTTGACCAGAGTGGCGAGACTTTATAAAAAGATACTATGCTTTGGACGCTTCCTGGGTGGCTATCAGACAGCTGGGACCACTCTCTCTTGAGAAAGACTTCGTCATGTATATTACTGATCACACGCTGAGCTGGGTAAATGAATCCATGAAACCACTAAGTCATTAGATGCTGATGGCAATCCAAATTTTGGAAGAGTTCTTTGGCCATTCTGAAATAAGGATGGAGAACTGTCATAAGTAGAATCATTGTATCCACTATGGGTCTTATAGATGAGTCTACAAAAGGGTAGATCTGTTTCTTTCTAGAAGGCATCTTTCTAGAGGGTTGTCCACAGGAGAGGCAGCTTTATCAGAGGGAATTGTTCATCTGAGGCTTTATAATACAGGATCAGTGAAAGGGAAGAAAAAGCAGGACTTGAAAGGGCCAGGGAGAGGGATTTTTGCAATAGAGCTTGCAAGTTCCTGGTGGAGAGAACTCTGTTCATCCTGTTCACAGCTTCATCCATAGTGCCGACCCTGATACCTGGTCTAAGCTCAGGAAATATTTGTTTACTAAATAAACACGTGAGTCTAATCTGTTTTAATATTTCCGTAACTGCTATGAATGTTTTCACAATAAGAGATTTATTCTTAAAAGTTGAGGTTTGATTGCAAGAGGAAATAATTAAAATCATATTAATAAACTTACTAGGAAAAAATAAAAAGATATGACAGTCTCATTATAAAGTTGTTACCCAGAGATGGAAAAAATGATGAAAAATTAGTGGTAGAAGGCAAATCAGGGGAAATTATTTATTTACAATTATGACAAAGATTAATTCTAATTTCCCAACATAATTACAGTTTAAAAATTTACTTGGAATTGAGTTTCTTTCTTAAAATCTGATTTCTCATTTTAGTCAATTAATCAGTCAGTTAATATTTATTAAACACTAAATGCCAGACTTTTAGAAGAAGCCTTCTTTTCTCGGTTAGTGTAAACTAAGCCTCTAATTAGTATCTAGTTTGTGTTTAAGTTGACAGGCAAAGTTCTTTAACGTGGCCAATATCTACATATGGACAGGATGTGTCCTGTACAAGGATGCCCAGAAGAGAGGACAAGTGGACAGCTGGTTGACCATGTTCTGGTCTTGTCCCTGGCACAAAGCTGTGTGCACTGGGAAGAAGTGCCACCTGTTTCTAATTTAGCCTCACAATAGCCTTGGTCTTTATGAGTGTTTTGTATTCCTACTACGTGATCTGAGAAGAACCGAGTTTGTTTATTTGCAATGCATATTTTAAGAGAAGATGAAAGGCAAGTAAATGTATAAAGTTTTTGAAAACCTTTTCAATACACCTTAAAATTGAGTAAAATATTATTAAAGACACTTGTTTTATAATACTAATTGTGTGTTCACATATAATGAAATAGATTGGCAAAGAGACAAACAGTTTA